>VMBQ01002424.1:60244-81604 GCA_007657795.1 Dreissena rostriformis
AACCTACTGAATGTTAGAGCAATGGCTAGCCGAAAGTGCAATACCAACCTAAGTCTGCATGTCAGCAACCTACTGAATGTTAGAGCAATGGCTAGCCGAAAGTGCAATACCAACCTAAGTCTGCATGTCAGCAACCTACTGAATGTTAGAGCAATGGCTAGCCGAAAGTGCAATACCAACCTAAGTCTGCATGTCAGCAACCTACTGAATGTTAGAGCAATGGCTAGCCGAAAGTGCAATACCAACCTAAGTCTGCATGTCAGCAACCTACTGAATGTTAGAGCAATGGCTAGCCGAAAGTGCAATACCAACCTAAGTCTGCATGTCAGCAACCTACTGAATGTTAGAGCAATGGCTAGCCGAAAGTGCAATACCAACCTAAGTCTGCATGTCAGCAACCTACTGAATGTTAGAGCAATGGCTAGCCGAAAGTGCAATACCAACCTAAGTCTGCATGTCAGCAACCTACTGAATGTTAGAGCAATGGCTAGCCGAAAGTGCAATACCAACCTAAGTCTGCATGTCAGCAACCTACTGAATGTTAGAGCAATGGCTAGCCGAAAGTGCAATACCAACCTAAGTCTGCATGTCAGCAACCTACTGAATGTTAGAGCAATGGCTAGCCGAAAGTGCAATACCAACCTAAGTCTGCATGTCAGCAACCTACTGAATGTTAGAGCAATGGCTAGCCGAAAGTGCAATACCAACCTAAGTCTGCATGTCAGCAACCTACTGAATGTTAGAGCAATGGCTAGCCGAAAGTGCAATACCAACCTAAGTCTGCATGTCAGCAACCTACTGAATGTTAGAGCAATGGCTAGCCGAAAGTGCAATACCAACCTAAGTCTGCATGTCAGCAACCTACTGAATGTTAGAGCAATGGCTAGCCGAAAGTGCAATACCAACCTAAGTCTGCATGTCAGCAACCTACTGAATGTTAGAGCAATGGCTAGCCGAAAGTGCAATACCAACCTAAGTCTGCATGTCAGCAACCTACTGAATGTTAGAGCAATGGCTAGCCGAAAGTGCAATACCAACCTAAGTCTGCATGTCAGCAACCTACTGAATGTTAGAGCAATGGCTAGCCGAAAGTGCAATACCAACCTAAGTCTGCATGTCAGCAACCTACTGAATGTTAGAGCAATGGCTAGCCGAAAGTGCAATACCAACCTAAGTCTGCATGTCAGCAACCTACTGAATGTTAGAGCAATGGCTAGCCGAAAGTGCAATACCAACCTAAGTCTGCATGTCAGCAACCTACTGAATGTTAGAGCAATGGCTAGCCGAAAGTGCAATACCAACCTAAGTCTGCATGTCAGCAACCTACTGAATGTTAGAGCAATGGCTAGCCGAAAGTGCAATACCAACCTAAGTCTGCATGTCAGCAACCTACTGAATGTTAGAGCAATGGCTAGCCGAAAGTGCAATACCAACCTAAGTCTGCATGTCAGCAACCTACTGAATGTTAGAGCAATGGCTAGCCGAAAGTGCAATACCAACCTAAGTCTGCATGTCAGCAACCTACTGAATGTTAGAGCAATGGCTAGCCGAAAGTGCAATACCAACCTAAGTCTGCATGTCAGCAACCTACTGAATGTTAGAGCAATGGCTAGCCGAAAGTGCAATACCAACCTAAGTCTGCATGTCAGCAACCTACTGAATGTTAGAGCAATGGCTAGCCGAAAGTGCAATACCAACCTAAGTCTGCATGTCAGCAACCTACTGAATGTTAGAGCAATGGCTAGCCGAAAGTGCAATACCAACCTAAGTCTGCATGTCAGCAACCTACTGAATGTTAGAGCAATGGCTAGCCGAAAGTGCAATACCAACCTAAGTCTGCATGTCAGCAACCTACTGAATGTTAGAGCAATGGCTAGCCGAAAGTGCAATACCAACCTAAGTCTGCATGTCAGCAACCTACTGAATGTTAGAGCAATGGCTAGCCGAAAGTGCAATACCAACCTAAGTCTGCATGTCAGCAACCTACTGAATGTTAGAGCAATGGCTAGCCGAAAGTGCAATACCAACCTAAGTCTGCATGTCAGCAACCTACTGAATGTTAGAGCAATGGCTAGCCGAAAGTGCAATACCAACCTAAGTCTGCATGTCAGCAACCTACTGAATGTTAGAGCAATGGCTAGCCGAAAGTGCAATACCAACCTAAGTCTGCATGTCAGCAACCTACTGAATGTTAGAGCAATGGCTAGCCGAAAGTGCAATACCAACCTAAGTCTGCATGTCAGCAACCTACTGAATGTTAGAGCAATGGCTAGCCGAAAGTGCAATACCAACCTAAGTCTGCATGTCAGCAACCTACTGAATGTTAGAGCAATGGCTAGCCGAAAGTGCAATACCAACCTAAGTCTGCATGTCAGCAACCTACTGAATGTTAGAGCAATGGCTAGCCGAAAGTGCAATACCAACCTAAGTCTGCCTGTCAGCAACCTACTGAATGTCAGAGCAATGGCTAGCCGAAAGTGCAATACCAACCTAAGTCTGCATGTAAGTAACCTACTGAATGTCAAAGCAATGTCTAGCCGAAAGTGCAATACCGACCCAAGTCTGCATGTTAGTAACCTTCATGTACATACAAAGTTTCAGTGCAAGATCTCCAACAAAACTTAAGATATTGAGCGGTAACTATTTGTCTATTTTTAAGTAACAATCACGTTGACCTTCATCTGACCTTAACAGTTGATAACATTGTTCTGAGTGTACCGTGTACCGCAGGCTGAATCCTAGTGAGAGTTAAACAGTGTCTGTTTCAACGATCGATTCATTTTATCCTATCAGCAGCGGATCCTACCGGTGACGTTAATTGTTTTGAGAAATCAAATTATATCAAACGAACTTTCAATGTGGATATACTTTATATTCCAACATAATTCAATAAGACATCCACTTATCGCTTTAAATATATTACAGTAAAACCACTCTACACAGCGGTAAAGACTGATATGTGCCAAATGCTTGATGTAGAAAGAACAGTAGGAAAATTCAAGTGGTGGTGATACAAAATTCTCAAGTATCCAGGATTATAAAATATTGAGACGAAAGCGGATACAATGAAGAAATAGATCAAGTAAACCGCTTTGTAATACATGTCATTGAAGTATAAGTGCGCACCTACGTATTTTGCAAGGAAGGAAACTAATCAAAATCGGACTGGTTTTCAAACCGATTGAAGCGGCACATTAAACTTTAAACTTTAAACACAGCTTTACAAACTGAATTTACTACGTGGCCAATGACCGTTTAATCCACCATGCGCTAAAATTCGTTCACATACGATTTCAAGCGCGCATTTGATAGAATTCATACACACATGTCTTGAATTTGAAGATAAATGTTATTGGTATAACAACGTCAACGTTAGATAATTCATAATATGTTCTAATTATTCGGCCTATTTCCCTTCCCATATGTCAAGATGATGATAATGATGATAATAAAATAGTTTACGTACGCCACAAATAGCGCAAGGAAAGAAAGTTAAGAATAACTTACTTTATTATCATGACCATAAACATTTTAAATGTGTCGAATGCACTCGCCGGCGTCTGAAGTCGAATTCCTAAGAAACACGTTTCACAGCGTATGTCAATATACGTCCTCCGTACATAGTAATCGAGATATCGACTAGTGACAGCTTCAATTAGTTATTGATTGACACAAAGCCCATTTTATGGGTTGATCGATAAGTACAAATTGAAATGTAGTCCCATTTTCCGCTCTATGTCCTGCTGGGTATATCCAGCAGTTTTAAAACACAACCTATAAGCACGGCTATTAGGAGCGTTAACCACAGCCAGATGATGGAGGGGGCTCTGCGGTGATGATGATGATGATGATGATGATGATGATGATGATGATGATGATGATGATGATGATGATGATGATGATGTTATTGGTGTTGATGCTGGTTGTAGAGATGTTGATGATGATGATGGTGATGTTGGTGTTGGTGGTGGCGGTGGCGGTAATGGCGGCGGAGGCGGCGGCGACGACGACGACGATGATGATGATGATGAAAAAACTATGCAACAAGCACGCAGAACCACATCTTCGTATACCGTAGTGTTTGTCACGCATCTGCGAAGACAAGGATTTCATCTGTCACATGTATGTACAAAACGATTGGCTTGAAAAGAGGTATGAGTGATGATAATGAACAGTAGGAGTGTACTGATTATCTTAACTCACTGCAAGGTGAATACTACTGTGATATACGCAGATTTATACATTAAATGTTTCGTGATGTACTTTGATGTATGAGATAGCACTTGTTCATAAATTGTGAAAAAGTTTCGTACAATGAACCCAAGTCAATAAAATTCATTGTAACAAAATATGAACTACTAAATATGCAATTAAAGTACACTGTTGCCATGCCTATTTTTTTTCTCCTTTTTTATATTTGTATTACATTTGTACAATAGCAATATTATTCTTTATAAACCTACAAGCTAGCTAAAAAATGATATGTGTTATGTGTGCAGATACTTTTATTATAATACAATGAATTCTTGTTGTATGATTTTTACAATGTCTATATATCCATAGTGAACATAATGTGTATGCATTTCTCTCTGAAAATATTTACTCATATTTGTTCTATTAACACAAAATATTGTGTACGGTATGGAGCAAGATGACCTCGACCGGCAAACATCTATGGACGATGTGAATAAAGTCTCTTAACTCAAAACAATGGAAGAAACAAAGAGTGAACACAATTCATAGCATCGCTGCCTGACACCTGAGGAGCAGTTTTTTCATACAATAATTACATAATGATTAAACACGTATGTCGTATTTCGAGATGATTAGTGATGGCCGCAAATAAGACCTGCAAATGACAACTTCCTTGTTGAGTAAGGTATTAAGCGCCTTACACTGTGTTATATCGCATGCAGTCATTTACGATCTTCTATGAATACTAAAGGTCTACTTTTAATTAATCTTTGAATATCTAAATGACAGAGTGATGTATCTAGGTTATATGCGTCAACAGTTTTCAGTTGCAGCATTAACCGAAAATATACAACGATTATGATTGAAATAGGAGACACATCCGAAATATTAGCGTTTGTAAATGGGAAATACCGATATAATAGACAAAAACACACATTACAACAAGAAACGTGCTTATTACATGGTGATTTGTAGAAATTACATTTGAAGAAATATTCAGTTTAAATGTTATATGAACATTGTAATAGAGAAATATACGGCGCGATTTATTCATTTTTGTTGCTTTTGAATGTGTTATGTTCAGCATGCTTATCACGGAGTTTCTTTGTAAAATAAGTCTAAGCTTATAAAGGCTGTAATTTTGCTCGCTCATTAGCATTTGCGCTACTGAATTTATTCTTTGTTTTCACAGTATGGACGGTGGCATTAGCCATCAGCATAATAAACAAACGAAACGCGTGGGGAAAATAGTGCATCTGGTATGTACATTATTGCGAATAACCGAGCCGTCTGGTATGTACATTATCGTCTGGGCTTGGGATTAACAGATTTCCCTCGTACACAATGAAATGATTAGCACTCTGAGTAAACGGGGTTTAATGCATGTGCGTAAAGTGTCGTCCCAGATTAGCATGTGATGTCCGCAAATCAAATTTTTGTATAAACTCATGGTTGTACCTTGTTAACACAATGTTAAACAACATGTACGGTAAAGCCAAAAAATCAATGGGTGGTAAATCATACGACATTTAACAGACAGAACAACAGACTATTTTGGCAAGTAAAATGCACGAGACAAACGACACAATAATTCTCGAGATAATTTTTTCTGAGATAAAAACTGTTAACTTTTTGTTCAATTCCAGCTCGTCGATAGGATGTCATGCATTGGGTCAGCTTTATATCGTCCAAATGACGAGTGTACACTTCAGTAAGATCGGTGCCTAGTATACACATGAAGAGAACAGCATTGACTGCATGTAAAACTCCTATTTTTATAAGATCGGTGCCTAGTATACACATGAAGAGAACAGCATTGACTGCATGTAAAACTTTATTATTATAAGATCGGTGCCTAGTATACACATGAAGAAAACAGCATTGACTGCATGTTAAACTCCTATTATTATAAGATCGGTGCCTAGTATACACATGAAGTGAACAGCATTGACTGCATAAAAAAATCCTATTATTATAAGATAGGTGCCTAGAATACACATGAAGAGAACAGCATTGACTGCATGTAAAACTCCTATTATTATCCTTATTAGGAACAGGAAATTACTTGTTTGGATGCATAACATGATTGCATCACAGCAAATCCACGCACATGACAACACGAAGAATTTACAACATTGGACACGTGACTGAGCCATATCATGAGGCTACCGATATACGCCTCACGCTTATCTAATCCACCCATTCGTTATCGTGTGAATCATCCGGTTACGTGCTTATAAATGGTGTATACATAAATGCGCGATAGCATTCCGTATGTGAATACAAATGTATATGATCCTCGCTCTGTGAAAACGGGTTTGAATGCATGCGCGCAAAGTGTTGAGCCATATTAGCCTGTGCAGTCCGCAAAGTCTAATCAAGGACAACACTTTTCGCCTAGATATGCGGTTTCCCTGAGAAGTCTTTGCGGGCTGCACGGGCTAATCTGGGGCGATACGTACGCACATGGCTATTCTTATGAACAGGAGAAAACTTGTTTAGTTTCACAACAGCATTGCATCACAGCCAACCCACTCTCATGATTACACGGGGAATTTACGGACACTGGTCAAGTGACTGAGCCATATCATGAGGAGACCGATATACATATACGCCTCACGCTTATGTCACGCAGGATGTCGGTCACGATACTGTATTTCTTGGAGCTATTAAACAGCGACTTACAGATAATTTTATCCAAAATTGGAACGGCCGATTGGTTAACTCGAGTAGAGCTCTTTTTTATAGGAATATAGCATCCTTTCAACTTCAACCTTATTTAGTATTATGTAATATTAAAAAATACAGATTCAACCTTCCTAGGTTACGAGTATCCTCTCATAGATTGAGAATAGAAAGTGGCAGATGGTCTAAGCCCAACCCAACACCTGTTGAGCAAAGGACATGTATTATTTGTAATCGTCTAGAAGACGAATATCATTTTGTGATCGAATGCAACTTATATACAGATTTAAGAGTTAAATATATACCTTCATATAACAGAAACCGACCAAATATGCATAAATTTATAGAATTGATGTCTTCCGATAATGAATCTGTATTAAGAAAACTGAGTGCTTTTGTCCATGCCGCATTTTTAGTTAGATCTGCGAACATGTATGTGCCCTTTTGATGTATTTTTTGCCCATAAACTAGTTGAAATATGTAAATTGCTGCTGTTCCTGATTTTGTATGTGAATGTATAATGAGTGTTTTTGTGAGTTCTTGTTTACGCCTCATTAGTTTTGTTTGTCGAGTCAATGTTTGTTACAAATAACGCACTATGTACTGATTAGTATGAGAACTCCTCTTAAATTAAACGTATTTCATGTTTGTCGTCTATCTATGTATGCTGCCGACTATGTGCCTTGGCTGTATACTCAGTATTTTGCGTGAGTTCTTGTTTTACTATCTTTAGGTTTTGTTATATAGAGTACTTGAACGATAACATTAATGCAATATGTATTGATAAGTATGAGTACTCCTCTAAAACATTATTATTACGGTAAAATATGTATTTCTTGCTGTAAAATATTTATTGACACTACTTACGTAATTATTATAATTTCATGTGCTTGAATTAATTATGTACATATGTTTATTACTGTAAATATTATATTGTTTGTAGTAAAAATGTGTCCACATGGGCCGTTGGCCTTCTGGAAATGATGTTAATAAAATCTTGAAATCTTGAATCTAATCTAATTCACCCATTCGTTATCGTGTGAATCACCCGGTTATGTGCGCCTAAAAAATGTGTAACGTAAATTGCGCAATAGCGATCCGTATGACCATAAAAATGTATATACATGCATTGCTTAATTCGACTCTCGACAGAGGCCAGCTGTGTCTTTCGTAGAGCGATTTCATGAAATAAATTAAAGCCACAGGTTACGTTACATCGTGTATTAAGTTATGTGAGATCAAATCATAATAATTACGTTTTCAAATAGGTAGTTTATGACATACCTACATTAAAAAGATGTATCACGATCCAGATATAGGAATGAATTACCAATAAAATATAGGTTAATTAATTAATTCAGTGTAAATAATTGCGAATGGCAAGCTAATTAGTTGTCGACCCAAGTCATTGACCTTTAGTGCAGGTCAGACTGGGAGAATTCGAGTAAGTTATCAGTGTTTTTGTTAACAGTAACACGTAGTACAGCAGAAACAACATACAATAAATTCCCCGTAATTATCACAAAAGATAACACATATCCTTATTAACGTGTTGTTTTAATCGACATGCAATAGCATGTTGTTGTTGTTTGTCCTTTGAAATAACTAGACCACCATCCTTAGTGTATTGGCGTTCCTTAATGATCTAAATAACTGTTAATTTCAAAGTAAGACGCATTTGGCTATTGCTAGTGCTAAAAATTCTACGACCGATTTACACTTTCATTGCCAGTTTAATCGATCAATGTCACATATTTCCCAAGACAGACTACCTCATTAAAATCTAAGGACGAAAAGCTCTGCAAAAGTGTCTTTAAAGTCAGCGTTGGTTTATTGGTTTTACTTTCCCGGGGGTCTAATTACTGAGCATATAAAAAAGGCACGGATTGTTATAGCTCAATGCCCCTCTATATATCTTGTTTGGACTGTAACTGCTGAGAAGTATGATAACATAAAGTCGGCAAGGCATGACATGAATAATAAAATAATAAACCGTTTATTTATTATTCATTCACAAACTACTGACGTCAGGACAACTCATGCCATTTGTCATTCCGTTTTGCTCGAGAATTTTACCTGTATAGTTATGATTAAGACCGCTGTAGTATACGAAATACGGTGATGTAAGCGTAGCCGTGACCTCGAAGGGTCAAGTGACACGTGCTGATAAGAGGCCCGCCGGCATTCTCTACATATGAGCCGCGCTCTGTGAAAACGGGGCTTAATGCACGTGCGTAAAGTGTCGTCCCAGATTAGCCTGTGCAGTACGCACAGGCTAAACAGGGACGACACTTTCTGCTTAAACTGGATTTTCGCTAAGAAGAGTTCTTTTGAACGAAACATACCACAAAAGCGGAAAATGTCGTCCATGATAAGCTTGTTTGGACTGCACATGCTAACCTGGAACGACACTTTACGCACATTGGTTCAGCTCCGTTCTCCCTGAGCGAGGCTCATATCCGATGTGACCGTTACGCTTTACTGTGCCCAAACCCAACACCACAAATATTGTCACGGCCTATCTGAATCTTGTTAACATGCATTTTTTTTTAACTTGCACTAATATAAGACTTTTTTTATATATGTATGACTGCATGCAATTTCTTCCGATATAATTATGCAAATAAGCTGTCTCGTCGTTTGATGCATCGGTAAGTAATAATGCATTAATAGTATTATAGTCCACAATGCTTACACGTTCGCAATGCCGTAATACAATTATCTGATACATAGCAACACATGTCGAGTGCTGATCTGTTCAACCGAAAAGGAAATACTATACTTGCATTACGCTTCTACTATTCTCGGTGCAGTTGCACTTGTCGTTAAACAATTGTGAAACCAATCTAAGTTCATGCGTTGGAAGTTGTATTGTCTTAAAGGTGGCCTAATCATTGTGTTAAAAACACGAAACAAATAAGTGATTTATTTCTTCGTTAATTACGGATTATTAATGACAGCAACATAAATCTCTTGCAAAAAACATGAGCGATAAAGGCGCAAACGAATTCGCTTAATGGGAGGCGATGTTCCAAGTGTGGATTAAAAGCGTTTATAGGTTTGCCCGTGATACCACATGTCTGCAGATGTGTAGATACCGTAATTAAGATAAGATTTTTACGCGTCACCTTTTAATAACATGTTTAATGACAATCAAGACCTTATTCATGCCAGGGACCTACACAAATAGGTCCATGTCCATGCTGTGTTTTATAACTCTTAAAAGAATGCAGATGAACCTTATTTCTACTAATTATGTAATAACTTATATTTAAAAAAAACACGAACTATAATGTGGTTGTCAGATCGATAACAGAAACTATTTAAATTTTCAAATATATTCGATAAAACTGTTTCGCTTCCTTGTTTTGCGTAGGGACCTATACAAACATATATAGGTCCATGTTTTTTCTTCAGTACCGTTTTGGAGGCGCGCGAGAGTATTCAGGGGCGGGTAATTTGTCTATAGACAAGCTGATACCGATATTTTATCACCGTTTTTGAACCATTACCAGGTACAAGTGACCCTAATACATGTATGTACAATACGCTCATGTACTCTGCAGCAGTGAGAGGTTTGTGTCTGAAATACCAAGAGTACCGTGCAACAGGTATAAAGTTGTTAAATCGCAAAATATAATGGCATGTTTACCTTGTTTACTTAACGAGCCAGTTTGTGCGCTATCTCTCTAGTCGTATTAACAAATACTGTGTTCCAGGTAACCGATACATGTATTTAAGTCTATAATGAGATACATACATACATTTGCAAATATCTGACCAATACTCGCATAATTTCTCAAACCTTTTATAGCTGGCAGTTGTATGTTGTTGATACGTTTCTTCATCTATTTCACACGATAGAATATTTGGTATGTATTACATGAGCATGTGTTTTTGTCCTTTAAAATCATTTAAAATAACAAGATATTGTTAAAAGTTATGTGTTGCAGATTGGGTACATAGAGATCACGCTAAATGTTGTTTACCGCACCATCTGTCTTCGTTTGTCTCCCACCTCATCAATATAAAAAGCTCAAGTCATGAACTTAAATTCACCACAATAATCGTAGCGATGTACTATTGTGTCGTTTCCAACATGTTGCCATAAATATATTCTTAAAAAATAGCCGTTCGATCTTCTGTTCTAAACTCATTATTGTTATTCGTATCAATACAATGGTAACAAAACGT
Source organism: Dreissena rostriformis (assembly GCA_007657795.1). Lineage (NCBI taxonomy): Eukaryota > Metazoa > Mollusca > Bivalvia > Myida > Dreissenidae > Dreissena > Dreissena rostriformis. Next base: position 71,318 of record VMBQ01002424.1, read on the forward strand.
TTCAATCATTTTGATTGTACATAAAATGAGCCAGTCTGTGGGAAAACCGCGCTTAATGCATGTACATAAAGTATTGTCCCAAATAAGCCTGAGCAGTCCGTACAGGCTTATCAAGGACGACACTTTTTTCCTATACTGTTTTTTTTAGAAGACACTTCCTTAAAACAAAAAATCCTTAAACTCGTCAGATGTCCCTTTTTAGCTTGTGCATATTTTACACTCATGCATTAAGCCCAGTACACTCATGCATTAAGCCCAGACCACTCATGCATTAAGCCCAGAACACTCATGCATTAAGCCCAGAACACTCATGCATTAAGCCCAGTTTTCCCAGAAACCGGCTCAAATATAGACTATACCCAGAGAGCATTAGTGTACTGTTCGTAGCGTATATAATTTTTTTTAAAGACATCTATAATATTTATATTTTTTTAATTATTTCTTCGCATCAGGCGCTTATTCTACCATTTTTAAATAAGTGAATTTTACTTATTAAAACCTAGTATAATGTTTAAGCCCTACTTAGATTTCAACGATAAATCCCCTGTAAATGTAACAATGTAACACAATAGGATTTATATAACCATGGAATGTGACATTTAACATAACAAAACCAGAAACACCGGAGCATCACGATATATTAGTATTGTCTGTTTATGTCAACAAATGTCACGTTTTCTATTGACGCCAGGATGACTCAGGTGGAAGTACATTCAGAATAAGATAATTACACATTAAATTCAATTGTGTATGTCCGTTACTATATTTCGTATCGATTTTAGCAAAAGAGCTAATATAACTCAGAAATTATCAAGGATAAAAGAGCTGTTATAACTCTGAAATTATCAAGGACGTCTACAATGGCGTTGCGGGAATATATTGCATGCACAAATGTATTTATGTTTGACAATGTCGGTCTTGTATTGCACCACAATACAATCAGTACCGTGAAAATAACGACAGGTATGAAATATTGCTTACATATTTATTCTCCATATATGATGTCATACATCAATGTAAAACAAGGAAAATTAAAACAGATTATATATAACTCATTCGCAACATACAAAACATAAGTAACAATGTTACATGACAACAAATGAAACCGCTTAAAATACAATACGTTTATCAATGTCAATATCTCAATTGCAAAAACAACAAAGGCATCTACAAACACATTGCGATTTTTGTTTTAAAATAGACATTGTATATGAATAAACAATACTGAAGTGTTATGTCGATTTATTGAAGTTAATGAAAGATATCGATATTTTTGTCGATAAAGAATTAGAAATTGCCTGGGTGTACATCGTGATGGTGTTACTAACCATCGATGACATTATTCGTAACATACAGCAAACATAGCAAGAGTTTTAATGTCTAACAACTTTACACAAAAGATACCTTTAAAACAATGAGAGCAATCTTATTCAAGATTTGTTTTCAATACTTCAGAGTTAATTCAGTTCTGGTTTAAACTATAATTGCACATCATTCGCATTAATTCGAGAATAGATAACGCTTTCCTGTTTTTACAAAACAATTTAATTCGTTTTAATATGGACGTCCCAAGGATCAAATCAGTCAAACCACATGGAAAACTGAAACGGTGGAAATATCGAGTTGTACAGGGCCATAGATCAACAATCTAATCGCCTTGAACTTGTTTGAATACAGAAACACATATTGTGACATACATATGTTTAAAAAATAACAAGTGTATATATTGTATTTAACTTTTAAATCAGACGAATGATTTAGATGTCAACAAGAAAGATTCATATCGCATCGTATATCATAATATTAAATGTTTAATTTATCATATAATAGATAACTTAAACGGAAGAAAACCGAGTTTTACGAAGCCAGAGATCTAAAATCTATTCGCCTTGAACTTGTTTGAATACAGGAACACACATATGGTGACATACATATGTTTTTAATATGCAACTTTTAGATCAGATAAATGTTTTAGACGTCAACAAGAAAGATTGATATAAAATCATATATCATAATAATCATACTTTCTTACAAAAGATGTTGTAAACATAGCAATTATCTAGCTAGATTACCCATCAACGCGTTATATCAAAGACATATTGATATAAAGGAGTTGCATTTGATACCGTAGCAAGTGTGGTGTTTCTACCATATACTGTAAAGTAATTTACATTCGTTGACATGAAATTTTGTGTTTGTTTTTTTAATGACTTTTTCATGGACATGTACATTTGTGGATTTCTGATTTTGGAAAAGAGAGAAATTTGCCGATATGTTTGTGTTAACTCTTTCAGTGCTGGAACCGAATTTTGAAGGCCTTTGCAAACAGTTTGGATCCAGATGAGACGCCACAGAACGTGGCGTCTCATCAGGATCCAAACTGTTTGCTATTCTGATAGTGGTCTTAGAAAAAAAATCGAAGAAAATGCTAATTTTAGAAAATCAGCAGACGACATTTTAGCAGACGACAAATTTCCCAGCATGCAAAGGGTTAAATTCTTGGATCGGTCAACCCTCGAAATCTATGAAAATTAATGTCCAAGCCACGAATAATAATGATTTTACACCATTCCGGGCTATAAATGCGGAGCTTTGTAAGCGCATCACTTTTAAAATACGGTACAGAGCTGATACATGAAGCATCATTATTATGAATATAAAAACAAATCACTAAATACAATGATTAAACAATAACAACTAACAATGGAAAACGATTCTCAGATTACACTTGTCTATGTCCAGCAAAGACAAAGCATTACAGCTCAACTAGTAAGAATGTCGACTCGATAAGCACACTTGTGTCGCATTTAATGGATTGAGCCTCGCTCTGTGAAAACGGTGTTCAATGCATGTGCGTAAAGTGTCGCCCAAGATAAGCTTGTGCACAGGCTTATCAGGGACGACACTTTCCGCTTTTATTGTAATTTACGTTTAAATGAAGTCTCTTCTAAGCGAAGATTTAGTTTGAGCGTCAAATGTCGTCCCTGATAAGCCTGTGCGTACTACACAGGCTAATCGGGAACGACACTTTACGCACATGCATTGAACCACAGAGCGAGACCTATATATACATGTACATACATCTATAACACTATTGACAGACGTATCACCTATCCGCCTCTTTGCACAGTCCCAATCAACTTGTTATCGAACATAGTTTGTTTGCAAACAAGATACACAACTACAAACAGAAAATGAAACACTTACAAGCGCAAATCACTGACCGATAAAAACAACAACCGTTGCTACGCAACGAGTTTAATAGTCAATAAAGAGATCACTTAAAAACGAACAGTATAATGTCACATCACTTACGCATGTACTTTTATTGACGATGCGATCTTTTCGATCTTACTTATGATCGGCCCCGCGTCCACCATCCGTATTGCAGGAAGCGGCTCGTCACCATAGTGACCCGAGAAAAGCTCCAGAAACACGCTGTCTACGTGCGCATCCACTAGGGAAGCTTTTGGTATTTTCTTGATCTGGTGTTTATGCGATTCTTGCAAGCAGCGACGCTCCGTTTCGTTCAAATTGTAGAAGCCGTAAACCTCATCCAGCATCATATAGTCCTCGACCCTGCAATACATAGAATTGTGTAATGTTTACGAACTGATTCGAGTCACGCTCTGGGAAAACTGGGCAAAATGCATATCCGGAAAGTGCGTCGTCCCAGATTAGCCTGTGCAGTCCGCATAAAATAGAATTTCGCTTAGAAGAGACGAACACTACCATATAAGCGGAAAGTGTAGTCCCTGAGGAGCTTGTTTCGGAAGGCAAAGGCTAATCTGGCAATACACTTTACGCCGTGGGCGTAGTTGATACGGTGTTCGTCTAGCGACCGGAAGGTCCCGGGTTCGATCCCCACTGTTGGTGCGTTATTCAGATATCCCCTAAACACACCAAGTACTGATTCTGCCCTGAAAACGGACTTAAGGGCGTTCCGATAAGCCTTAAGCTTTCGTTGCAATCGAATTTAAATACATATGTTTAAACGAAATACCTTTTGTTCGTCGCGAGGCTCAGACGCCGAACCGGAAACAGCGTCTTTGACGTCATCGTCAGCATATCGTTGGACTCGTCCTCTGGATCTGAAGGAACGTGCTCGAACAGGGGACAGCCGCTATACGTCTCGGGCTCTGTTGGTAAACAACGTCATGAGATGCAAAAGAACGTCAAATATACGTTGTTCAGCGCCCATATTCACCAAACAATTCTCAGACTTAAATCTAAGAATAAAGATTTTGTTTAAATTGGAAGAATCAATAATGTTTGAATTCTGAGTCAAACTTGGCATTGACCACCTCTATCAACATCATTATTCATGTAAAACACTTTGTTAATGACAGTGGTAGCATGTATATGCTGGGCGTATTTTTTTGCTTGGTTCTAAGTCTTTTCCTAAGTCTAAGAATGGGTTGGTAAATGCGGGCCGTGTAGACATTATATTTTTAAATTATCAGATGTGCATATAGCAGACATGTCCGTCCAACTGACTTAATAGAAAACAATAAAGATAAGTTGGTCCAAGTGAGGAGAGTATGACTTCTATAATTTATTGTAGGATTAAACTATATATGCTTTAAAAGCACTATACTCACCTAAATACGTATTTGATGCCCTAAACTGCCAAGGATGGCAGTCATGTTTATATCCATTCAGATCACCGAAGTAGTCTGAAAAGGAAGACCATGCAATCACAGCGGTCTGTATATACATACCTAATTGTTAAAAACGATAATTTAAAGTTCTATATTTTATTACTCGAGCATATTCATTTGAGGTCAGTTAGGAACGTTTGATGTACACATTACGGGAATTTAGTTTAAGTTTATAACGTCTTTAAAAAAAAGAATTCCGAACTTTTTTATTGCAGCATGTTGTTTTATTATTGCTAATATTGCTAATATTTGTACGCCAGCAGACCATACAGGATATGTATTGGTTTCGGTGTATCACCGATTTTAATTCACGAGTGATCAAATAAATTAATACATGTTTACTTTAAAATAAAGTAATTATTTTGACGTAACGACCTTGTTAATCCCTTGAAAATGCCCAGTATAACCAACTCTTTGAAACAGTGAATCAACAATTTTAAATAGCCTATATTTCCATATAAATCACGATAAAGCATAAGATAAAGTGAATTCTTCTTCCAGTGAATCCATCGTACCTTGTATATAGTTGCGCATCCTGTCGCTTTTCGCGATTTTTAATAGCGAGCGACCTGCGTACGTCGACAGACTTGGATCGGCACCGAAGGAGATCAACATTCGTAACATTTCAATGTGGTCGGTTTCTACTGCATCGTGGATAGGCCTGAAACGACATGTACATTTAAATGTGGTCGGTTTCTTCTGCATCGTGGATAGGCCTGAAACGACATGTACATTTAAAGTATGCATACATTGAGCCCCGTTCCGGGAAAACTGGTCTTAATGCACGTGTGTAAAGCGCCGTTCCAGGTTAGGCTAATCAGGGAAGACAATTTCCAGCCGGACTTGATTTTCCTTTAGAAAATACTTTCTTTAAACAAATTTCCATACAAGCGGAAAGTGACGTCCCTGATAAGCGTGTTCGGACTAAACAGGCTAATATGGGATGACACTTTGCGAACATGCATAAAGCCCAGTTTTCCAGAACGACGCTCCATAAATGAAACGCTTCACATATTTTGAGCGTAATAAAGGTAATTAAATAATGATAAAAGTTATCTAATATAAGTGGGCCATAATGTATACAGACAGAAGCAATAACCTCAAAATTGCACACCATAACTGTAATACAAATGTCCCTTACCTTATTCCGTCTGTTGAGCACACATTGGCATTTGCTCCGTACGTTAGCAACAGCTTCCCGATTCTGACGTGACCTCGCACCACGCACTCATGCAGTGGGGTGAACCCGGCGTTGTCACGGGCATTGACGTCAACGCAGTTTGTTGCCAATAGGTACAGTACCACCTCCTGTGTTATGCAAGACAAAATCATGTTACGAATGTAAACCAATTCCTCACAACACCATAAACACAGCTGGTATCACGAAGTAATTAAATAAACAGTCCGAATTCGAGAGATTCATTTACAATAGAAAGCAACGTTATTGAAAACAGTGCGTAGCAATGGTATTAACAACAAACACACCTGATGATACCAAGTTTTATGTTATACTGATTATGCGTACATACAGAAATGCATGGCGGTCTTTAATAATACAAATTTCATACAAGTTATTGTTGTCGCTACATAGCGTTTGAACTATGTATACGAAAGTCGATAATATATGTTTTAAATAGCACACCATGAAACGCGGTAAACGATTCCATGAAAGTGACACGTCAGTTGGTGTCAATTAACATACGGCATTTCCATACCTCACATCAATCACGAACACAATACTCATTAGTACTAAACAGTTTAATGTACCGCCACCAATGCGTTTGTGAAATGTGTACCGGTAGTTAAATTTCCACGAGCTTTGGTCGTCGAATAAAAGCAATTAAAGCCAGGTAACGAAGCGTGGTTTTAATATAAGAATACAATGTTCAGATCAATATGCCTGAACAATAAGTTGTATTCTGTTAACACTGAGCTTAATGCGTGTGTGTTAAGTGTCGTCCCAGATTGCCCTGAGCAGTTCATACAGGTTAATCAGGGACGACACTTCCGCTTATTGGGGGGTATCTTCTGAAGGAAATTCAAGTTAAAGCGGAAACTTAACTCACACGCAGTAAGCCCTGTTTTCTCAGAACGGGGGTAGCAATGTCCAACAGTAAATACAATACATACCTCGAATCCCAAGCGGGCGGCCTTGTGTAACGCCGTTTCTCCGGTATCCTTGTTTACTATGACTCGTTTAAGGTCGGCTGGCATCGGGATGTCACATTCCACTGGTGACAAATGTAGAGGACCGAGTTCCGTGTTCTGAAAGACAATTAGCCTCTCTCTTTGAACACGGGGTTAAATGCATGTGCGTAAAGTGTCGTCCAAGATTAGCCTGTGCAGTTCGCACAGGATAATCAGGGACGACACTTGCCGCTTTTATGATATTTTTCGTTTTAAGAAATGCAGTTCTTAGCAAAAACTAATATTAGGCGTAAAGTGTCGTCCCTGATTACAGCCTGCACAGACTGCACAGGCTGAGGCTGATCTGGGACGACACTTTACGCACATGCATTTTACCCCGTTTTCTTAAAGCGATATTCAAATATATTACAGTGGGATCTAGTAACCACACAAATACAAATTAATTTCGTGAAAAAAAGAAACACAAGAAATCAATCAAAACTTATGGAAGATGGATACGGCTTTTTTTATTACGTTTGTACTCGTTTTACCTCTTCTTGGAAGCTATAAATCTCTTTCAGAGAGTCGCCGGAAACGTGTTGAGTGTTAGTGTGTTCACGTAATGGATGTTTGCCTCTGCCTTGTTTGCGTTTCCGTTGGAAAATGTACTTTTGCTTAAAAAAGTTCTTTCGTTTCTTTGAAATATGTAAACCACCACTGCTCTTATCTGACCTCGCGTTAGGTAGAAAATGTTTAAATTCCGTGTTGAAATATTCATTGTCTGTGCTTTCATCGTCTTTGATGCTTGGGCCCGTCGCTTCAGTTGCGGCATTTCTAATCGCGTCCAGTTCAATTTCGTTATCAGAATAAAATCCGTGTTCGGGTCTCGATTTCGATTTCATTTCCCTGTCAAGTGAACTTGTTCTGCGGCGTCTGAGTTTCGTAGAGGAACGTTTAAAGGAAGTGACGTTGGAGTAGGCCGAGGAATGCCGTCGTCGTCTTTGACCTTCATGGCGGCTACCGCGTCTGCTCTGAGATTGTACTGGAACAAATGACAATCATACACGAACAACTGCAATATGATCGTTTTAAGCAACGTGCAAAACATTTTATGTTTTTGTTTAATTGAAACCTTTAGCTCGATTGCACCGAAAGACGAATTTTTTTGAAACACCATCGAGTCCGTTTCCTGGGTAGAACCAGTACTTGGTATATTAATAATAACCGGTGAAACAAAAACGATAACAACTAGTCTATACACAAGGTGAAAAACGATTCTAACACAGCTACTGATATTAACCCTTAGAGCGCTGGAACCGAATTTTGAAGGCCTTTGCAAACAGTTTGGATCCAGATGAGACGCCACAGAACGTGGCGTCTCATCAGGATCCAAACTCTTTGCTATTCTGATAGTATTCTTTGAAAAAAATTGGAAGAAAATGCTACTTTTAGAAATTTAGCAGACAACATTTTAGCAGACGACAATTTTCCCAGCATGCAAAGGGTTAAAGCATATGCAGCCTTACAAAGAATAGTACACACAATTGAAAACGGTATAATATACATAAAGCTCCACCTATCGACAAAAGCAAGAGACATTTAATCAACTAGTGTAAATCCGAATGTCGTTCATTCTAATAAAATGCGGAATAATCATAAATATACTAATTAAATGCAGAATAATCATAAATATACTGTCTGGTAATTTTATTGACATTTTAGCAACAGTAAACAATATAAGAGTCGCGCTCTGAGAAAACAGGGTTAAATGCATATGCAAGTGTCGTCACAGATTAGCCTGTGCAGTCCTCAAAAGACTAATCAGGGACGACACTTTCCGCTTTTATGGTATTTTTCGTTAAAAGGAAGTCTCTTCTTAGAAAAAAAACCCAGTTAAGGCGGAAAGTATCGACACCGCTTAGCCTGTGCGGACTTCACATGCTAATCTGGGACGGCACTTTACGCACATGCATTGAACCCCCTTTTCTCAGAGCATGGCTCAATTATGTTAGCGACTTACAAGATCTAGATCGAGTTCTTCTAGGAAGAACCTGCGGTGTAAAGTCTTTAAAGCCAGCTCTGTGTATCCCCGGTCTACCCCTCATGGTACCTATGGATATAATAATGACCATAAACGTCTCTTCTGCCATTGTAAATACAATATGATATCAGCCAGTATGAAGATATTTATTATGGTAGTTGTACTCCGTTGTATATGTACTCGATTGAATAGATGCCGCATGCTTACATACATATTCGAGCCCGTTTCCTGTGAAACCTAATATTTGATGCCTATTTGAAATATATTGAGCACTCTCTTAACCCTTTGAGCGCTGGAACCGGATTTTGAAGGCCTTTGCAAACAGTTTGGATCCAGATGAGACGCCACAGAACGTGGCGTCTCATCAGGATCCAAACTGTTTGCTATTCTGATAGTATCCTTTGAAAAAAATCGAAGAAAATGCTAATTTTAGAAATTATCTGGCACGACACTTAACGCACATGCATCAAGTCCAATTTTCTCAGATGCCTGTCCCTGAGGATCGAATCTGACGAAATGGGTTTGGCAAATCGAACCGAAATACTTTGCTATATATTATTTCGGACAGGTAAGTAGAAAAAAGCAGGTTTCGACAAGCTCATATAAATGCTTCTAATAAACCATCTCAGTAATTCGTCCTATTAATGCAAAAAGCTATCATGTGACCTTTCAACTTCATCACCTTTTTGCTCAAATGGGTCGAATTCTGGTTTAATGGATCCTGCCAATTCTCGTTTTCATAAAAGTGCAGCTCTTATGGCTGGATCGATATTTTATGTTCTAACTGCGCCAGCGCCCATAAATATTTCAGAATTGTATAGCAAGAGCACGGATCTTACAATTTGATAACATTCCATTATTCACGAAGTACAGACATTCAAGTGAACTTATAACTATCAAATAAGCGGGCAACACGCCATGTTGAACAATGGTTACATTAACAATATATCAAGTTTCTACCCAAATAAAGTGTATACACTGAGATTTATATAATAAATACTAGGCGGCAAAATTCCTAACGTTAATAACAGAAATACGGTCAATATGATACAGCCTCAGCCTATCAAACTGACCAACATTGTTTAATTGTAATGAATTTAAATTCTCAAGAAAAAAATCTTAGCAAAAATCCAGTCTATGTGGAAAGTGTCGTTTATGTGGGTGGCCGTTGCACATGCGTTAAAATCCCCTTTTCACAGAGCGCGATTCATATCTAGTCAAGACACACATATGGGCGAGGAACGGGGACATGAGAATAAAGTAAACCAAGTTAAAACTTCTTGTTATATTTCTTGCAACAGCTATTATTATGTACACAGCCAATGCTATATTAAGGGTTATGATCACCAAGAAGTGCGCAGTTGTAAGGACGCAAACCGTAAATCGCCCCCTGGTGCAAAAAGGTACCGTGTGATATTTAATATCGGTGCCACATTGTAACTTTTTGCACCAAGGGCG
>VMBQ01002424.1:81611-99640 GCA_007657795.1 Dreissena rostriformis
GGGGGGGGGGGGGGGGGGGGGCGCGTTCGTTTCTTTTATTATTTAGCTATCATTCAAATTGCATGATTCAAGACAATATAATTTCTGCAGAAGACGGTCATGTTTAACTGAATCGATATCTGATATAATAACGCCCCATTGGTGCAAAAATGTACCATTAGACATTTAATTTCAATGTCAAATGGTACCTTTTGGCACCAAGGGGCGATGAGATCTTCACAAGGATGTAAGCGTGGCGATATATACTACCACTGGACGTGTATAAAATGCGATAGTATATAGCAGGCATAGGTTATTAGAATGTTTTTGTCCTAAAATGGAACACGGCAATATGTGATTATGAATGAAATATTCCAAAACAAAACTAACGACGGTTCTTAAAATTTAAGATGAATCATAAGGATCGTTGTTAGTATTGTAAAGGAATATGTCACCCAAAATTACATATTGCCGCGATCCATTTTAGGGCGGGAAACATACTTTTAAACTAAATGTACATGTATATCCTAAGGGATTTTGAATGATTGGTTAATGCAGCTGAAAGCGTTGCTGTTGTTTAATAAACGAATTGCAATACATGAATGCGTTCTTCCTCGTGGTGTAGTAAACTTAAATAATACAATTAATTTTAGTAAAAGTCCATGAACTTTTACGAGACGCATGCAAAATAAAGTAAACCACTATGTTCAGAAACGATATGAAGGTCCAAGAATTGCTAACAAAGTGACAAAAGTAGCCTAGAATTGCTAACAAAGTGACTAAAGTGGCTAAGAATTGCTTACACAGTGACTTAAGTGGCCAAGAATTGCTAACAAAGTGACTAATGTTTAAACATATTTTATTTCCAAAACAATCACACGTATACTTGACAAAAATATACAATATACATATAAATACATCTATTTTGAAAAAAAGGGTAGGACCTAAAGTTCTAACAACATTATTAATGGTCTTTCCCTGTTTTGTTATTTACAATACATGTTAGTGACGATAACGTGCTTTTGTAAAGCTCTATGTTACATGATAATCAGGATTTGTAAAGAATTGGAAATAAAACTCTTTTACATATACAGTACATACCTAATATAGTGAAGTCCTGTCCAGACATAACAAAAAACTCTTTGCTACAACAACATTATGAAAAACGCTTTGTCGTCTTAATAAATATCTGAACATTTTTTAATATGAAGCAGTTGGTGTCATTATCAAACATGTTATTACCAAATAGCATTGTATTACAGTTTATGGGTTCTATTGCGTGAAGGGTTTCGACAAGAGTTGTACGTTGTACAGAAAAGCGTGAACAAGTAAAGAAAAAATGGTACACCGATTCGACTTCTCCACATACATATACAGGTGAAGGTTCTAAGTGATTGATGAACAAGTGCAATTTCAAGTCGCTACAGTTATTCCTTAGTCTGGCATGTAAAATAGACGATTTTCTATCACCAATATGAACATATAATGGAGTTTCGACACTTGGGAGAATTAATTGTTTCAGTTTACTTTTGAATATTGATAAAGAATCTGACAATCTTATGGCAAGAGGTAAGTTCTTCCATAGGTCGATAGCCGACGGGATGAATGAACGCGAGTAAAGTTCCGTTCTTCTAGTAACGATTAAATAATTATTTGCGTTCCTCAGGTTTCTAGCAGATTGTTGAAAAACAGTAACTGGTAGTAAATCTCGTAAGTAGTCTGGACATAAGCCATTGTGTATTTTGTACATATGTATTAGTTTGAGATACTTTCTACGCTCGGCTAAACTATGCCAGTGAATTTCTGAATACAAGTCAGATAAAGAAACAGATTTTGTGAGACCAGTGACTATTCTTGCCGCGTCATTTTGTATTTTATTTAACATTTCTTTTTCGTAAAGCGCACAGCCATCCTAAACGACACATGCATACTCAAGTAGTGGTCGTAGGTGGGAAGTATAAATTTGATTTAATGTTTTTCTAGAGACCATGTATTTAACTTTTCGCATAATTCCAAGTTTTTTTGATGACGATTTTACTATGTTAATTATATGATCGTGCCATTTACCGTTTGAGCTGAGTGTAAGACCAAGGTGTTTATGGTTTTATACAAAATTGACCGATACATTATTAAATAAAAGATGTGGTTGGGGGACGGCATGATGTGATGAAAATAACATAGCCACGGTTTTATGTGGATTAAAATCTACGAGCCATTGTTTTGCCCAGTTACTTAAAACGTGTAGGTCATGGTTCAGAACAATTTCAATGTTAGACATATTTGAGGTAGTACATGAGAGGGAAGTGTCATCGGCAAAAAGGCGGGCAGTACATTGAAGGTGTTTGACTATGTCGTTTACATAAACAAGAAAGAATAATGGGCCAAGAACAGATCCCTGTGGAACACCAGCATTTAGCCCTAACGTTTGAGACATTGATGCACCGACAACGACTTTTTGAGTGCGACTCTCTAGATAACTTTTTATCCAATTGAGTAAATATCCATCAAATCCATTTTGGTTAAGTTTGAAGAGTAGCCCAGTGTGCCAGACGCGGTCAAACGCTTTTGAAATATCACAGAAAACCATGCATGTGAGTTTCTTTTCATCAATACCGTTCGTTATTTGATAAAAAAATATCGATTAATTGAGCGACTGTGGAGTGACCTTTTAGGAAGCCCGACTGGTTAGAGTATATAAGTTTGTTAGCAAGCAGGTGGTTATATAAATGTTTATAAACTACTCTCTCCATCAGCTTGCCAACGCAGCTTAACAAAGAGATAGGATGGTAATTGGATGGATTATTCGATTCTCCTTTTTTAAATAGAGGCATTACAATTCCTTCTTTCCATTGGGTGGGATAAGTACTTTCTTTAAATGATTTGTCAAAAAGGATACACAATGGCTTAGTAATAGAATTACACGTTTTCTTAAGGACAATATGACTTATAAGGTCACCACCGACGGCTTTATTTGTTATTAAGCATTTTATAACGTCCATAATTTCTGATTCAGATATGGATAGGTTATACAATTTTGCGTTAGAAATATCAATAAATTGTTGAAGAACACCGGTCGAGTCGTTCAACGACGCCATGGAGGCAAAGTATTTGTTTAAACAGTTTGATTTGTCAATGTCTGACACATGCAGAATAAGGTTGCCGTCAGAGTCCGTTGACTGTAATGGTGGTATCGAATTCGGCTGAGAGTTTGTTTTTATAAATTGCTTACGTGTTTTCCAATATTTTTTAGGATTTGAAGTGTTAAGTTCATCAAGAGATGTTTCTAGGTTTGAATCAAACTGTTCTTTCGCATGTTTTATCATGTTATTAACCTTATTTCGAAGTTGCTTATATTTATTCCAGTTGGTAGTAGTGGGATTGTCTATAGATTTATGTTTTTGTCTATCGCGTTTACGAGCAGTTCTTCTTATACATGAATCATACCGAGGTTTATCATTAGGACGCACTGTAACAAGTTTATTTGGAATACAAAGTTTCATCAGTTCAATAAGTTTGTTCGTAAACATAACAGTTGCTTCGTTGACATTAGCATCATGGAAAAATTCCCAGTTTGAACATGTAATAAGATTGTTTAGTCGCTCAAAATCGGCATATTTGTACAACCAAATGTTTCTTTGAATCGGTTTGCTGTTTATTTAAGGAATTGTAACATGAATGGCAGTAGCATGGTGGTCACCAACGGTTTGAGGCGAGAATTGTGTTTAAATTGGTCTTCATTTATAATAATAATAATAATAAAAGCTTTATTTACAGAAGGTTTCACATAAAGACAATGACACATTATACATATTATGCAGATGAATCAATACTTTTTTACAATGTGGCCTTCTTAAAATAACATACACATATAGGTCTATAACAAGTAAAACATTCAAACAATATTTTCTAACACCCATACATAACACACATTTTGCCTTTTAGACAGACACACATGAAATATCATTGATTGGAAAATAACATGACATATCATTGATTAGAAAATGAATGTGTTTTATATTGCCTTTTAAAAGCAGAGATAGAGCATGCCATTCTTATTTCAATTGGTATACTGTTCCAAATATCCATGCTATGGTATGAAAAAGCTCGTTTCTTATAACCTGTATTCGCTTTGGTATTAACAATATCGTTATGGGTGGCTGATCTTAAGTTATATTTGTGATTTTGAGAAAAGTTATAATATTATTTAAATATTCTGGAGTCTGATTGTTGACACATTTATATATAAAGATTGCCGTGTGGTATTTACATCTATTATTTAACGAGAGCCATTTAAGCTGTAAAAACAATTCTTTGGATGGTGTTCTATTTGGTTTTTATAGAATGACTTTCGCTGCGCGTTTTTGTAAAACATTCACTTTTGTTTAATTGGTTTTATTAGCGCTGCCCCAGATCGTACAACAGTAATCGAAAGTGGTCAGAATATATGAATTATGAAATAAATTCTTCATATCAAAAGTGAGATAATTTGATATCTTTTTTAGCAGAGTTATTTTACTGCTCAGCAAAGTTTTTTTCGTGAAATTTCATTTTATCAACAATATTTGATATGTTTGTAAAATGCCCATTTAAGGCAATTAGGATCCTACTTTTGTCCTCAACATACACACCGTTCACTAAAATTTTATTTGGCAAATTCACTCCGCAGTTTTGATCATTGTCATTATTAGATATCATTGTCAAATTTTTCCAAATATGTGCCGTACTAGTACCATTTTTAATAGCATTGTTGTAATATTCTTTCTTCCTTTTTCGACTTAATGCAGTAGTTTTATTTCGTAACAGTTTTATTTCGTAACAGTTTATAATTGTCCCAGTCTTTAATTTTGCGGAAGTGATCTCTATCGCGCATACTTTAAATAACTTCTTTGTTTATCCATTTTGGAATATGTGTGCTTTTTATTCTCTTTTGCTTGTACGGGGCGTGCTTTTCTAAAACGCTATTCAAAATTCTATATAAAGATTGAAGGGGCATATTTGGATCGTGAACAGTTTCAATTCAATTTAGTTACGAAACCGATAGATCATCAAATTGAAATCAGATAGCACAAACTTTTTAGAGCATCTGTATCTAATATTCGAGTGAGTGCCTTGCTTCGAGATTTTATAGTTAATTTTCCTTGTCATGCATACCGGATAGTGGTCGCTTATAGATATTTGTGGGACATAAGTAGTACTTATTCTGTCTGTTCGATTAGTATATATATGATCAATTACTTAAGACGATTAATCTGTGACTCTGGTTGGTGTGTTTATTAGTTGCACGAGACCATGCTTTAATACAGTTTTTGTCCACATTTTGCATTCATAGGACTTGCTGTCAGCAATGTATTTTAAATTGAAATCACTTAATATGTGATACTAAATGTTTAAACCTTCAAACTGATCAAGTAATGCATCAAATTTTTCTATCCATTTTTGCGTCTCATTAAGTGGACAATAGATAAAATTTAACAGGAAAGATTTTGTGTTTTTAAAGCATATCTCAATACATACAGATTCAATCCCATCAGGCTCTAAGTCTGGCCTATGTTTAAATGGTACATGGTTACCTATATAAAGCAAGATTCTGCCACCCTTTTTTTTGACTTCTGTCTTTACGAATGTTTGTAAAATTCGGAATATTTAAATTTACATCAGACAAATTTTCGTTCAAAAATGTTTCACAAAAACCAATAACATCCACATTACATTTTTCAGACAACAAAATGTACTTAATTTCATCAAGTTTTGGCAAAAAAGTGTTGAATATTTGAACTTACGAAATGAAGTCCCTTTTTTAAAAATTCTAAGGTAGACCCTCCTGAATTATCGTTATCCTCGCAAAAATTTAATCCTTCATTTGCAATAGGGCTTGAGAATGAAACATCATTATTATTGCATGACATATTATGACATTGTTCAGAGTAATCAGAAACTTTAATACTGGCATGAAAGACACGGTCTGTATCACCATATTTAAGCACTATTTCGGATTCATTACATATTCAAATCTTAAAATTACAATTTTCACAAACCTCATTAAGTGCTTTAAATTTGTTGTGTATCAGTACATGTTTGTGTCTGTCTCCGCGTTCCTACTGAGCCGAACTCAATCGTCTGCATTCACTAGTGTAGTGATTATTGTTATGACAGTACTCACAATGTCTTTGTTGCTGACCATAATTACTTCTGTTCTGATATCGATACAGATTATTCTGGCCATCCCTTCTGTCACGTGAATCGCCATTCTTTGAGTCTCGATTCGATGCGTATCTGCGGAAACCGTAACTTCCTGATTGCATCTGATAGTCATTTCGCCCGTCACGTGAGTCGCCATTCCTCAAGCCATGACCTGGTGCATGATTACCGTAGCCGTAACTGCCGGTGTGCGTCTGAAAACTGCCTCTTCCGTCACGTGAATAGCCATTTTTCGAGCCTCGTCCTGGTGCGTTATTTTTATAGCCATAACTTCCGGTTTGCAACTGATAGGCACGTGAAGCGCCGTTTCTCGAACTGCCTCGGCCAGGAGCATTAGTAACGTATCCATTACTTCCGGATTGAGTAGACTGAAGGGTGTTGCTACGATTAGCTTGTCGATCTTGTTGCCCGCTCTTTTATGATGTGCACGGCTTTGTTTATGTTAGCCACTAGCGGACTGCAGCCTCTAGCGTGTAGATGTATCCCATCGCTGCCATACAAATGTTGAGTCATGTTACCATTTTCCGAAATAAAGGATGTATGCAATTCAATAAATTGAGCATCTGTTTCTTCGCAAATTTGTTTAATTATGTCATTCAGTGGAACAACATCTGCATCTCGTCTTGGGGCAACTGTCCCCAAGCATAATAACGTTCTGGTTTAAATCAAACGCTTTATCAATCATGATTTCAAAATCATTCCAATAAGTAACATCAGTGTTAGGCGGTCGGTAAAAGCAGCAAACCAGAGTATTGAAATTATGCAATTTAACTTCTAGCCAAACCGAGTGTAGATGGGGATTTTCAAGGTCGAGCATACGCCTCGATAATAATGATTGTTTTACATAGACTATAAGGCCGCTTGAATGACTCGAAAAATCCTTACGAAATAATGAGTGATTAAAATCATCAATTAGAATCTGCTCGTCGGTGATAACCTCGGTTAAATGGGTTTCCGTAAAACACATTATGTCAAAATGTAGTAAATTATCCCTGATAAATTCAATTTTGTGTCGAATAGATCTTATATTAAGATGAAGTAGACCCAAGGCACCGTCTTGAGGGCCTGGATTAAGTTCGACATCACCAGACAGAAGTAAAATAAAACGAATAAGATCAGCGAACACAACAATAAGCGCACATACTAACAACGAATTTAGATATTTGTTAATTGTCAACTGCGATAGTCTTAGCAGACTCGACATAAATTGTATCAATGCATGAGAAAAATTCAGACTGATACTATATTTTTGACGACAAATCCTTACACTTGAGTTGAAAGTTCCAACAGCCATTCTGTATTGAGTAACGTCATTACCCATTGGGTAGTAAGGTTACAAATACAGGGGTTTTTAACCAATCAGGCTGTGGAGCAAGAGAAATTGGCAGCAACATAGTTTTAATAAATGACTTGGACAGGACTGCGAAAAAAGCAAAACAACATATGAGAAATATGGTGGTTAGAAAGCAGAATGACAAGATAAAAAATAAAATGAGATTTGAGGAACAACACAACATCATACGAGAATTATGAAAAAGCGGTTGGTTGCAGCATAGTAGAGCTCATTATTTATGTTCATTAAATTGGACATTAAGTAATAATATCGTACTTTTACGCTTAAGAGTTTCATAACAAAGTAAGTCTGACTAATGTGGCCAAGAATTGCGAACACAGTGACTAAAGTGGCGAAGAATTGCTAACAAAGTGACTTAAGTGGTCAATAATTGCTAACACAGTGACTTAAGTGGCCAAGCATTATTAACAAAATGACTAAATGTCCCCAGAAAACCAAGTGTTGGAATTCTTTATATTTTATGCACAAAATCAATATTTTAACGATTGAGAACAGCGTGCAATACATGCTAAAATGTACAAAATCAAAAAGAGATGCACATGCCCGAAAACTCGAAACATGAAGTCCACCTACCGTCTCCCCCGTTGCTAGCATGACGGCGAAGGGCTCTCTTGATTAAACGGTCCGCCTAAAATAAGGACAATACCATACATGAGGCATCAGGGGCCGTATTCACCAAACAATTCTTAGACTTGAATCCAAGAATAAAGACTATTGAAATAATCCAGAATTGCTTTAGTTTTTAGTCAAACATGGCATTAACCTCTTCTATCAATTTCGTTCTTCATGTAGAAAATGTGCTTAATGGCACCATTACCAGCGGTAGCTTGTATATATGCAAATGCTAGGGCTAAAAAAAAAATAGGTCCGTTTCCGGTCGCCCGACCGTGTCTCCAGAATCGGCGCCGACCCTCAACTTTTTATTGGGGTCGCCAAAAATAAAATAAAAAATGTGTTCATTTTCGTTTATTTCGGTTCATTTCTCCATTCTAGTACCCGAAAGACAAAAAAAAATTAAAAAAACCTACCTACCGACCCTGTTTTTTTCCCCAAGGAGACCGGAAACGGACCTATTTTTGTTTTTGGCTTTCACACTATAACAGTGTTCGTTATGTAGGAACAAAGCTATATTACAGCGCATAGGTACTGAACACAGCCTGACTTAACGGGACTTGTATACATATTTTCGTATTTTTGTTTACAACTGTTATTCGAATTACTTACTAACTAATTATTTGGAATAACTTTTAATAATTATAACAACAAAGAAAATACAAAATGTGCCTTCCCTTGAACTTGTTGAAACAAAAGCGTAATCTCTACCATTCCACCAAGCTGCCATTTGATTTGATGTGGATAGTTTAAATAATTCACGTTTAGTAAGACAATCGATAAACAGCGTTACAAATGCTTATGTTTTGTTTAATTTCAATTGATGATTATCCATAGACAATCCAACATTTTCAACAGTTTTCTTATTCAGGAGCGCTATTCCGCTCGTTAAAATAGTATGCATACATTCGCATTTGCATTGATTTTGAACATTGCCATTTTGCCAAACTGTAAACCAGAGATATATATACTACCCTACAACATTATACTTGAAATAAATGTAAGTATGTGCACTATACCTGTGCTTTTGCGTTTGACTGTTTACCGATTATTCTCGGCAAGAGGTCTCTTCCCGTTTCATCATCGCCATCATAACCAATCGTTAGATCCTTAAACAAATATAGCAATATAGGGTTAGGTAATGCCTTTTCAATATATATTATGGAATATGAACAGTAGGTTTGTTATTTATCTAAATCGCTGTCCATTGTGAAGTGAACTGTTTTAAACGAGTTCCTAACTATTTTTAAAATATACCTACTTTTGTTCAAATACAAATATGTTTCTTGAAACACTGTATTGAAACCAGATTATACATATCACGTTAACCCTTTGCATGCTGGGAAATTTGTCGTCTGCTAAAATGTCGTCTGCTGAATTTGTAAAATTAGCATTTTCTTCGATTTTTTTCAAAGAATACTATCAGAATAGCAAACAGTTTGGATCCTGATGAGACGCCACGTTCTGTGGCGTCTCATCTGGATCCAAACTGTTTGCAAAGGCCTTTAAAATTCGGTTCCAGCGCTCAAAGGGTTAAGGGCCCGTATTCACCAAACAAATATAAGGCTTAAGTGTATACGAATATTCTCAAAACTATAGTCTTCTTTATTCATGAACCCTTACGGTCTAACTTGGCTTTAAATTACTATAAAACAAAATTGGTTTTAAAGAAAAAAATGTTAATGACACGACAATCATAGGTAATCTGGTCTCTAATCTTCAAATTCTGAAGTTAGATTTCTAAGTCTATTGTGTATCCTGAAGTCTAAGAATTGGTTGGTGAATATGGGCCTTTGACGAGCGTGCCATTATTCACATAAATAACTTAAGGGCTTGTTTCCCATCTTTGTGAAGCGACCTTGGCCCCCTACCTTTGTGGGAAAAAAAGAGCCGCGAACGTTTCAAAATTGTGAAAAAATGAACGGCGAACTGTTCAAAATTGTGAAAAAAATGAGTCACGAAATTTTAAAAATTGTGAAAATTTGAGTCGCAAACTTCTTTAAATTGTGAAAATTTGAGTCTCAAACTTCGTAAATGTGTGAAAAACGGCCATTTTTTTAGAAGGAAAAAAAATGCCACGAATTAACACTATTTACCTTTCTGACCATGTCCTCCGCCTCTATGTCCGAATCGGGGTAGTGACGTCGTTGACCCGCTGCATCGCTATTGCCTCTTTTTAAAACAGAGTGTTCATTAAAATCATAGAACCGTTTTTCAGAAAAAATGTCACTAAATGCACCGAACACATTACGACCTTTCATTTTATCATCGTTTTCAAGAATGGTTGCGAAGTTGTTTTCACCTGCAGCGGTAACCATAGTATCCATCTCGTAGTTCAGGGTAGAGCTAGAGTGTCTTTTGAGACGATAATCCATTAAGCTCCGGATGCCTTTAGAATTTCGCGTTTCCAAAGATTCACAAGATTCACCCGACGGTTCTTCCTTGATGACAGTCTTTTCTTTACTGCCCTGTTTCTTTACTGCCACAGTTTCACTTACTGTCGTGGAATTAGATTCATCATTTTCTGGTTTCTTAATAACACTTGCAAACAGAGACAACGTCACTGCCTCGGCCATTTTCTCATCATCTTCGTCAAAGTCCGACTCTTGTTTAGTTTCAGTTTTAGGTTTCAATGTATCTGAAGAGGAATCTGACCACTTGCCATGTACTATCGGCGCGACATTTGCAACCGGTATATTTCTTGTTTGGGAATTCTGTCGTGATAGAAACACATTTTTTTGTGACTGGGACATATAGTCACGCAACATTGCATCAACACTTGCCTTCTTTGACTCATTCTCACAAGGGTCATTATTCAAAGCATTTGAGATCATTTGATGCAAATGCTCTTCCAGACTTTTCTTAATCTTGCCCTTATCATTTTCTGGATTGGACACATTCTCAAGATTAGGGGGCTCCACCACATTGGCACTAGAATGACTTCCACCGGTAGAATTCCTGATTTTTTCCTGAGGACTCAATATAGGCATTTTGGGAGATGGAGCACATCTAAGATGACTCGATTCTTTTTCTGGTTTAACGAATACATCCCTCGAGTTGTCATTTTGTTCCGCTTTATCGCTCTCTACTGTTTGTTTTTGATCTTCTTCTTGCCGAAATGCATTCAGTATCATTTGCTTTCTGGACATAAACCTTTTCGAAGGACCACTTTCTAGCTTACTGCTTGCTTTGCTGACTGTTTCTGTTACTACAGTGGTAGCTGATGTGCTTCCTTTATGACCTGGGATTGCTATTTGCAACGGCAAAGTGTACGAAGTTTCTGTGACTTTCGTCGCCTCGCATGGCGATGAAGACGGGGGCAGGATTATAAGAGATTCTGAATCTGACTTCAGTTCAGTGCCAGGAGTTGGTGAGGAATTTGCGGAACGATCAAATTCCTGAAGTAAAGAGCGATTCGCAAAAGGATTCACAGTTTTGTCGTCATCTGGTTTCTTTAATTCCCGCATCAGAAATTGACTGAAACTGTCAGGGTCAGTGGCGTCCTTTGGGTTTTGGATACCGCTTGTTCCCTTAGTAATCGACCTTTCAGCAACAAGAGCAGGCTTTGTCATAGGTGGTGAACGCTTCGTGGAGTGACTAGAATTCGACATAGTGTTCTGTTCCATATGCGTAACCTCGTTACCTCTGTCTGGAATTGACCTCCGACGTTCAGTATGCTGCCGATTATCGAAAATACCGTTTGTATTTTGCTTTGCGAACTGCTGTTTATGAACACTTGTCTCGTTGTGGCGCTGTTCGGCCGCCCGTTGCTGAATTTTTAGAACGTCTCTCCCCGACAGCATGTCCCTGTGAGTACCTTGCTGTTGTCTAGAAGTACTGAACGCCAAAACATCGTTTTGATTATTATGCTCTTGATTAAGATGTCGATCTGGAATACCTTCATGAAATAACACAGGGCGCATAGCTGTTGCGGGTTCATTTATTCGACATTGGTCCGTCTCATTGGAAATACTTCTGCGGACTATTCGTGGCGGAATGTAACCTTGCGGTCGTTGAATTACACTTGGATGAATAGGATGTTCTGAATTGTGTGGTAAAGTGTGTTTTTCATGTACGCTTTCAGGCCTTTTGTCGTACGCGTTAGCAACTCGATAATGTGGATTATCCTCTACCCTGACACTCGACGACGCGGTAGCTGATCTCCCTTGACCAATGTGTTGTAAACTGACGCTGCTCCCGTCGACAGCCATAACGGTCTGTGCAACATGTCCCATAGACATTCTACCGACAAACGCTTCAGCCGGAACCAGAACTCCTTGCATCCGCTCCATCGCCTGTACATTCGGCGTGTTATGCATTTCCGACAGCGGTTGAGGATTACCGACTCTCAGACATCGCGTGGAAGAAACATCGGGCTTCATTTGCCTAATCCCGTGTTGTGGACTAGCCTGCGCAGCCTGAAGTCTATCGTGGTGTAGGTTACGAGCATGTTGTCGTAGTGCATCATTTTTTTCTCGCATATGTGTATCATGCCTCACTGCTTCTTGTGAAGGCCGAATATCCATCATGTGAACCATGGGGCGTTGAATTTCCATACCTGCTAATTGATGTGCTTTTTCTGCATTAATGCGTTCTTCTCTCCTGCGTTCCTCTTGCATTTTATGGTACTGAACCTGCCTTTGTTCGTATTCATTTACTGGTCCATGCATTCCGTGGAACTGTTGAACTATTGTGCTACTAGGAATCATTTGGGACACACCTGAGATGACTGGATACATAGCAGGCTGCTGAATGCCCGTCAAATGCCTGTGCTCTTCCATTTCTTTCAGGTCGTGTTTTGTTGGTACCACTGATGACATGGTGCGGTTTTGCCTGTAACCTGCATCCGG
The DNA here is from genome assembly GCA_007657795.1 of Dreissena rostriformis. Lineage (NCBI taxonomy): Eukaryota > Metazoa > Mollusca > Bivalvia > Myida > Dreissenidae > Dreissena > Dreissena rostriformis. The sequence continues at coordinate 94,605 of VMBQ01002424.1, forward strand.
CGACACACCAGATGGCGACGTTTGTTGAAAGGCAATCCTCTGTCGATCTATCGATTGACCTGGGACTGCCGTCACCGTAACCTTCTGAGTGGGTTCAAAGAAATCCTTCAGAGCAACCGACTCTGTTATGTTTGCCTGTGGTGACCGCTGAAAACTTGGATGCGGGTCCTTCTGAATGGCATCATACGGCGACGGTTGGCGAGTACGTTGCGGCTGTGCTACAGGCGGCAGTAAATGTGGCCCTCGTGCCATATTTTGGCCATGATGTGACATTCCGATTCCCCTTCTGTCAGGCATTTTCATCTGTCTGGGACCAGAAGCCCCGGGGTACGGTTGCTCTACATTCGGGTACGGCTTTTGTGCAATAGCGATAAAAGGTGATTTTTCGGATGCAACCATGGTGTGACTTATACTCGGAGACTTTGATTGCAACACCGGATGCAAATGTTGACCTTCTGGACTCTGCAAATGATGCTTCTGTGGTACCGATGGCTTTACCATGCCACCACGGTGAAAATGTTCTGGGTCCAAATCGGGAGCATTTGGGTGACCAGGCGGGTAGGCGTAATCGCGCTTGGCGATACATATTCGCTTGGTCGATGATGGAGCCTCCAGATAGCGAACATCTCGTTCCACGAATACGGCGCTGTCAGTAGAGTCCGCTCTTCGTTTCTGCGTTTTGACAGACAAATCCAAAGGGCTTTCTACCTGCCGACGACTCTCAGAAAGATCCAGAGGAGGGGAGATCTGGGTCTTTGCCGTTGGCTGTGCTCGGGGTGCCTGTACGGGTTTCACATTGCTAGCATCCTCTGGGAGCCTCCTGGAATACATCGAATAGCAAAAGTTGTTATAGTAACCGGACATGAAATTGATGTGTGGAGAGCAAATCAGAACGAACACTTATAAATGCGAGTAAGCTTATTTTGTGTTCGTGTTTCAATCACTATTGTACGCTTTTCTCTTCCGTGCAGACACAACATAGCATTAATCTATATCCATAAATACGATGTCAACACGAATGAATCAACTGGAAACCGTTTTAAAAAAGAGCGTCATGTCAAGCAATTTCGAATTATTTTACTGTGCTTATAGAAGCTGGTTAATATCAATGACAGCTTAACTTCGTTATCTAGAAATATCTAGCTAAAGCGGGTTCTTCGGTTGAATCAAAGTTCAGAAAAATCCCAACCCAACTATTCTGTATCTTTAACTTGATTTATCGGATAAGTCGAAGCGATTATTTCATTCCCTAACGGCATTTTGACACATTTTACGTTTGTTGTTTTTATATATAAATGTCAATAGTTGAGCGTTCCGAAACCGATAATGGTCTGACGGCAGACGCCAGTAAATGAGCCTCGCTCTGTGAAAAGGGGGTTTAATGCTTGTGCGAAAAGTGTCGTCCTTGATTAGCATGTGCAGTCCGCACAGGCTAATCAGGGACGAAACTTTCCGCTTTTATTGGATTTTTCGTTTAAAGAAAGACTGTTTGTGACGAGAATCCAAATTAGGCGGAAAGTGTAGTCCCTGATTAGCCTGTGCGGACTGCACAGGCTAATCTGGGATGACACTTTACGCACATGCACTTAACCCCATTTTCACAGAGCGCAACTCAAATATAGATTTTGAAAAAAATATGATCTTACATACCTTTGTGCCGGAGAGTGCTGCTGATACACAGTTTGCGGTGCAGCAAGACGCTGTTGCTGCTGTTGATGTTTAAGAGGCGGCTGCTGATGATGTTGCTGCTGGTAGGCCTGGTTGTGAAGGTGCTGTTGCTGCTGAAGATATTGATGATGATGCGGATTTTGTTGCTGAATGAGGTGACCGTGCTTCGGCCTAGTGAGATGTTCTTGCTGAAGCTGCTGTTGTTGCAATTGTTGTTGTTGCTGCTGTTGCTGCTGAAGCAACATTGCTTGTTGGTACTTGGCGCTATTCCAGGCATGGGATCCACGGTCGTCGCCATAGTTGTTGAAAGACATCTGTAATCAAAACATGATCAGAGTTGTCATACTATGGGGGTGAAACAGATATTCCTTGGTATTTCACAAAATATTTCATTTTCATTCTATATTATTAATAATTGACAATTCATTCTTATGTAAAAGAAATGGGTCTTAACATAAATACTGTTAAAATATTCAAATGAACACAACTGACGTTTTTGCACTTCGATTTTACTTGTAGATAGTATGTGTTGTATGTGCGTCATATATTTTCCAATTAAATGAACAATAATCATTAACAGTGTGATTTCCGCATATTTTCACGTATATTTTATCATTTGGTAACTTTATAATGATTTTATAAGCATTGATTAAAATATAGCTACATCCGAATATAGTCAAATATATTTTATATATATGCTAACTTTATAATGAATATATTAGTGCTAATAGCAATATAACTACAAAACACGGTCGTGGTTGGTACATTGCATGTACATGTAATCTTATTAAACTGGGATATTGATTCATCATTGCAAATTATGTCAGCGCGACCCAAAGTGTTAGGTGTCACGGTGACATGTTCAATAACAAAGATATTCATTGACATGTATTATAGGAGCGATGTGCACACATTTAAGAAAGATTCATTATTAAAAACGAACGTTTTGTTAACGCAAAAACGTATTTATTACTGGGCGAATATACGGTATTTCACAAAATATGCACGTGTATTAAAACAATGCATTTCCTTACTTTTCAGTTTTTACATAGCAGCAATACTACAATGATAATCGTTAGAAAAAATAAACAATAAACGTGCTAAACAATGTGTTTCGATACACGACATCGGTGTTTAAACTGGCGCCTACAAATATCGCAAACTTAAATCAGAAATTAAAAAAACTTCTGTACAGTTATCAATATGTTTAGTTGGTAATTCGTGTACATTTACTTCAAAACGCGACGGTGACAACTTGTTACACATTTTTTATGAAAATTAATAAGCATGACACAAACAGGTACTTTCACTATTTACATATAAGAAATAATCGAAACTCCAAATGTCAACTTTGACCTGGACCGTAACATGGTTTTGCTCTTGATATGATGCTCATTTGTGCCGATTCATTTTGCAATACCAAAATGAACAACAAAGTTACGAGCCGGGCACGAAATGCCCATTTCAAACACGCACACGTAAACACACACACACGGACTGGTGTAATACTATATGCCCTTCTGTCTTATCATGGCGGGTGCATAAACAAACATCAGGCGCAATTGAAACATATATATGGAAACAATAGAATAATTATCCATAAACACCATTCGTTTACATTCACACAGGTTACCTTAAAACGTCTCCTTGCAAATTTCCTATATTTTAAAAAGTTCCTATATTTGACAAAGTGTGTAAATCCATCCATTTTCCCCACACATGTGAAAACAAACTACTTAACTTCAAGCTAAAAAGGTTTTAATTAACGGAAGTCACTATACACGCGTTCGCAAACATACACGCGGAAGCATTGAAAGAAGAGAACAAAGCTAGCGTCATTTTGATACGTTAACATCAGTCGGAAAATTATTAAAGCCCTAACGGCAATAAATCGGTTGAATATGAAAAGATTAAAGGCGGCAACTTGCCTAAACCTCAGGCGACTATTTTCACTAACTTTGTACTGAATCACACGATTTAAATATTTGACTATACACGGAAACGTAATTTCGTAGAGTAAAACATGAACCGCGCGACACCACTTCCATATGCGTAATTAACACTAGACATAACGTAGTTGGTGTATATCAAATAATAAATACAATCATCTGAGCCAGAAGTATTTTTATATTCACTGATGTAGGCTCGAAACTTTATTGAAAACTTTATTGCTGAAATTAATTTATTTGTTGTTGTTGTACATCGGCAGTAGGTACGAGGAAGCTGTCCACGACTTCGGCGCTAATTTGTCTTAATTTAGCTGTATACACATCAGAGAAGATAAATAAGTCTCGCTCTGTGAAAAGGGGGTTAAATGCATGAGCGTAAAGTGTCGTCCCATATAAGCCTGTGCAGTCCGCACAGGGTAATCAGGGACGACACTTTCCGCTTAAATTGTATCTTTCGTTTAAAGGAAGTCTCTTCTTGACGAAAATCCAGGTTTGGCAGAAACTGTCGTCCCTGATTAGCCTGTGCGGACTGCACAGGCTAATCTGGACGACACCTAACGCACAAGCATTTAACCCAGTTTTCTCGGAGCGCAACTCATGTGTAAGAATCTGGTTATTTATTAAGAACTTCAATGTGCTGTGTTATGTTTTATCTTGTCCTATGGTTATGTATTTATTGTTTAGACATGGTTCGACCTTAAAACCGGTATTTGACAGCTGTCGATGATGTTGTGCGATAAACACTACAGAGTTTTCCCAGAAGGGGTAACAGCAGTCAGCCGATATTAGGTATGGTTTCGACAACGCGTGAAGAGCGCTAACATTTGATTTACATGTAGGTGAATCTCCGTTAACAAGTTACAAAATAACGACTATACAAGAGTTTTGAATGCGCCCTTTTTTTCTCGAACTTTATATAAAAACACTGTCTTTTTGTTAATCAACAACAAATATACTGCAACCACATCATTACTCTCGTCATGGTGAACATCATAGTAATCATCGTCATCATTATCACATTTAATTAAAATCAACAACAAAACAAACAGCAGCATCGTCATATCATCCCGATGACATCGTATCGTCGTTATCATTCAAATAATGATCAAACATACTTCACGACAGAATACATACCTTTATTTAATACTACCAAATAATATAATCATCCAAAAAACGTCCAATACACTTCCCATAGTGAAAACGTGTTATCAACAAAAGCCAACCATCGGCATTGTTACAGCCACTACCTACAGGAATTTTATCGTCTTGAGATTTCTCTTTATCGAGATTTATCGTTCAGTGGGGAGAATACTCAACTTTATTATTTTTCTCAAACAACACACGTCACTACATCCAGTCAAACTTACAAGAGGCAGCATTAGAGCAACAGTTTTATATTATATAGCTTTGATCCGTCTA
>VMBQ01002424.1:102127-121527 GCA_007657795.1 Dreissena rostriformis
AACAGTAACAACAGCCACAGTAACAACAACAACAAAAAAAACAACAACAACAACAGCAACAATACAGCTTAAAACATATTTCACGCTCAATTTTATCGATCATTACAACCCCTTTTATAACATGGTATTCATAAGAAACGATTTTTGTTCTGTTTAAAATTTTGATTAATTATACCAAAACAGATATGCCCGCTGACAACATACGTCGATCTATCAAACCATAAATACGTTGCACGCAATAGCTTTACTGCGTATTCATTAACGCAATTGAAGACACGTGTTCAATAGAACGGCAAACGAAATCCAAATATTAAACAGTTTGAATTAAAAATCAATTTCAACAAAATAATAACATGATACATAAACACAATACACTGTTTAAATCCCACGTTAAATCCGAAAAACAAACGTGCGATGCAATTTATAAATCCCCAAATCAGTTTCCAATTCAGTCTCAGAACTTAATCCATTGTCAAACCAACGGAATACTGTGAACTGAACACAACCTTGAAACGTAAGTCCATAACAGTTCCACTATACCTTAAATTTAATATTGCCCCAGATACATGTAGCACACACTTCCAATATTAATACATACATCAAAAATCCACTATACCTTAAGCCAAATAATGCCCCATATAGCACACACGCTTCCAATAGTAATCCATATACTAGTATCACAAAAAGTATACAGCAAATCAAATATTGTCCAAAATAGCACACGATTCCAATACTAATCCATATGTCACAAAACAGCATCACTTCAATATACCTTAAATCAAATATCGCCCCATATAGCACACACTTCCAATATTAATCCACAAATCCATTGCCGAAACAACGGAATTCTGTGAACACAACCTTGCAACGTACGTCCAAAAAATGTCCTATATAACTTAAATAAAATATTGCCCCGCGCTACCAATATTAATCCACACATAAACAAATCACTATACCTTAAATCAAATATTACTCAAGATAGCACAAACGCTGCCAATATTAATCCAAATATCAAAAAACAACATCACAACCTTGTAACGTACGTCCAAAACAGTTCAACTATAGCTTCCTTATACCTTAAATCAAATATTGACCAAGATAACACACGCTTCCAAATCCAAATATCACAAAACAACATCACATAATTTGCGACACGTCATGGTATTACGCTACATTTTATGTGTCACTCGCCGCCTCGGAACTGAATCTGCTTGCATCGGTTATTCATATAGATACAAACATGTTCTGCAAGTCGATATTACAGCGGGGCTGATGTAGGCCTAGAAGCTGTGTGTCATGATCGTTATTTCGAATGATTTGCATTGAAAATGTCCTCATTTAATAGTGGAAAACACTTCGAGTCTAAAGGCGGCACAGGCTGCTGAGATATTATTGGAAGTTTGCTCTTTCAGAGCGATTGGAAACAAATAACGAGGAACACCACGTCGTGTGAAATTGCGAACCGATGGAAACACGTACCTTATTTCACAATGTAGCGCACCAAACAACCATTTGAGTCGTGGTCTGTGAAAATTGGGTTAAATGCATGTGCGTTAAGTGTCGTCCCAGATTAGCCTTGCATGTTCATGTCACGTTGATTGTATACATCTTGTGAACATATGTGTTTTAGAGACACACTTTGCGTAAAGTTATATAAACTATCGGTTCAGTTCTATTGTTGTACTGTAAATGCCATCCGTTACTCACTAATTAACGCCAGATATAGGGATAGTATCATATAAAACCTCTCTTCCGGTGGGTATATTCTCACATAAACCTATTTCCTAATACTACGTACTCGTAGTATGTGTATTTTAATATTGTTTTGAAATAAAAAAAAAGATTGCAATAAACCCCGTGCATAATTTACAGCCTGAAACTCTTTCAAAAATGTTTTTGCAAATATAATGTATAATTTGACAATACATTGTTTTTAGTAAAGCAACATAATGTCACTGCAACAAAGGGAAGACGAGGATTTACACATATGTTAATTAATTATTCCGTGGCTTTAAATACAATCACATAGAAGGATCGGATACTTTTTTCTTTTGGCTATAAACAATAAACTAGCGCATTTATAAGTTAGTTTACAACGTCAGTGAACTAGCTAAAACACCATGGGAAACATATATTAACATCATAATATTATACTTGCAGCAATAATATCTTCAAAGAACGCCATTTCCGCCTTGAAACGATGGTGATTCATGCAGGTTTAATATGTTCTGTAACATGTACATGTAGGTTTCTGTTAGAATATCGTTTATTGTGTCAATGTCATTAACAACACAATTTTATTAAAGTGTTAACACGCTAAATGATGTAGAAGGTTACTCGAGATCATCACCTCAGCGCTCTGAAACACTACCCATGCTTTGTCACAGACATAGGTATTGTCAATGCCATGTTTCGATGATGCTTTATTACAAACATATATAATTTTAATCATTTTCTTGTTTTGATAATGCTTAATCACACATATCGGTATCATCATTGTCTTGTTTTGATGATGCTTTACCACAAATATAGGTATACTCATTGTCTTGTTTTGATGATGCTTTCTCACGAATATAGGTATCATTTTGCCTTGTGTTGATGATGCTTTATCAGAAATATAGGTAACATCATTGTTTTGTTTTGATGATGCGTTTTTACAAACACAGATATCATCATTGTCTTGTTTTGATGATGCTCTATCACAAACATAGATATCATCATTTTCCTGTTTTGATGATGCGTTTATCGCAACCGTAGGTATCATCATTATCTTGTTTTGATGATGCTTTATCTTACACTTAGGTATCATAATTGTCCTGTTTTGATGATGTTTATGACAGATAAAGCTATCGTCAATTTCATGTTTTGATGATGCTTTAACACATATCGATATCATCATTGTCACACACATAGATAACATTATGGTCTTGTCTTTATGATGCTTTATTACACATATAGGTAACATCATTGTCTTGTTTTAACTATGCTTTATCACAAATATAGGTATCATCATTGTCTTGGTGTAAGTATGCTTTATCACAAATATAGATAACATCATTGTCTTGTTTTAATGATTCTTTATCACAGACGAAGGTATCGTCATTGTCTTGTTTTCATGATTCTGTATCACAAATATATGTATCATCATTGTCTTGTTTGAATGATGCTTTATAACAAATATAGGTATCATCACGATCTTGTTTTGATGATGCTTTATCACACATACAGGTAACATAATCGTCTTGCTTTCATGATACTTTATCACAGACATAGGTATCGTCATTGTCTTGTTTGAATGATGCTTTTTCACAGACATATGTATCATCATTGTTTTGTTTTGATGATGTTTCATCACAAATATAGGCATCATCATTGTCCTGTTTTGATGATGATTTATTACAAATATAGGTATCATCATTGTCTTGTTTTGATGATGTTTTATCGCAAACATAGGTATCATCATGGTCTTGTTTTGATAATGCTTTATCACAAATATAGGTATCATAATTGTCTTGTTTTGTTGATGTTTTATCACAAACATAGGTATCATCATCGTCTTGTTTTGACGATTCTTTATTACAGACGTAGGTATCATCATTGTCTTGTGTTGATGATGCTTTATAACAAATATAGGTACCATACTTGTCTTGTTTTGATGTTTTTCGTAAATGATTCATCATTAAAGCATGTTTAACTACAAGTTGTTCGATAAGGATGTGAACACATTTTTTAAGTGTGTCACATTGGGATTCACGTCCGTTAATATATATATGTCTGACGTCTGTCTGTCCGGTTGCTTATAATATTTTCAAAGTCAGACAGAGTGACAGACAGTTTATTCAGACTTATACAACAGTACATCTTCTTCATACTTTAATATACACATTATTATCTGTCACGTAAAAACGAATAATAACATTATATAACATACAAAGTCAATTTAACTTACAAATACAACTAAACAGTTTTAACACAATCTACGATAAGACAACGAAAGTTCTTTCGAGTGATGGTGAAATCTATGAAACAGTATTATTAAGGATCGTATTTCTTATAACTAAAGCTGCCAAAGAACACGGAACACACGTGCCTATGTAAACCTCCCCTTGCCAATCAAATACATCCACGCTGTCTTCATTCACGTGATATGCTGTCTGCATCATATACATGTATGCATTTATATACCATCATGTTCTAATTATCAACATGCACCGTGAACTACTACAAGCAAGTGCAATTTCTCGAGACATGGAACTGTTGCTACAAACATACACCAATAGACCTTGTTAGAATTTAATAATAAAACTGGTTCTAAAACAGCTGCTTTGCTTAATGAATATACTCATATTGGTGCATAAAGATACCATGTGACATGAAAATTAAATAGCTGATAGTACCTTTTTGCACCAATGGGGCGAACTATATGCTAGTAACGGACAGATCTGAGTATGGCTACAGATTCAAAATGTACAGCACCGCATAAATTGATTACGCTGCTTCTGTTTACTCTTTCATTCTCGCATTACATAAATGACATGGTGTTAAACACGACAATATTTCTACAAGCCTGCTATTACCGATTACACGTCGCTTGTAAAATCAATAAAACCTGTTACAGGTTGCTTGTAAACGCAATTAAGCTTGTTTCATTTACAAGCATGGTGCCCATTTGATTTTATTACCTACAAAACATAAATGATTAATGAGGGTTGATTCAAGGCCTTGTAACATATGAGTAAATGACTTGCTGACGTTAAGAGCATAAACCAATCATGAGCGGAATTTAACTACAATAAGTGGTTCAATAGCTTTGATTTATTTGTTTTAATTCGGATATTTAACCATATTTAACAGCATATGAATATTCAATATAAACCACTCAGTTTTTTTCCTTCCATTGCTTCCAAACGTTTTTTTTTTATCATCAAAACCACATGTTGTTGTATCTATAAGTTACCGTATGTATTTGCAGATATCTAACATGACTTAACATGCCTCACCATCAACCGGTTATTTCTGTGACATGTGTTATATGTTGAATGATGGGCATATGACCTTTTTACTGAATAAAGCATATCATATTACTTAATAACTTAACCATGAGCGGAACGAAACCAATACTGAGAAAAGTGTCTTCGTTCATGCGCCCTCGTTTCCCCGAACTTATTGTACGTACATATTAACAAACTTAGTAGAAACAAAGGAACACGATATACATACACAAACATCCAACTTACAGCTCGGTGGATCGATGTTCTAGGCATTACGAGTGCTTTCCGATAACGTTTATCGACATTGTGTTCCAGGAATGTTAGATTGACGTCATATATCATTGAAATCTATATAAACACATACACTTGGCAGTTCTGTCAATTTAACAGCAGCGTTCCAGAGAAATAATGGCGTCTTTATATGTTTTCCCATGCGTCTCTGCAGATTTGTTACAGATGATACAATCTATTTAAGTTCAATTCATTTCTGTTCATATATATTACTGTAAAACCAGAATCGATATCCACACATACAATGCGATATACACTTTTTTAGGGAACTTTATCAAATAAGAATACATTCTTTAATGTAAATCAAATTTCTCCTACTGATCAATTTAGTTCTAAACCTAGATCTGTCATGGAACATACACGAATCCCGTGACGCAAATACAACAAGTATTAAGTTAAGCATCTTAATTGTATTGGGATGAAATATAACTTTTTTAAAGAAGAATGCACACCGAGAGGGTAATAAAGTCCCATTGTTAAGTCATATAGAATACTAGTTTAGCGTTGAATAGAGAGAAGTTTATGTTGCGAGGCTTAGAACGCCGGGAGAGCGAGCTTCTCTCCATTCAGCGGTAATCCTAGTATTCTATTTATCCCATCAATTTTCTAAGTCGAAAATTATTTAGTCTTTAATTGATAAAATACAAGCAAAAACACATTAAATTAACTGAATCTAACATTGCGTAGTAATATGAATTGTGATCTTTCCCATTTTTGGAACTCGAAATAGTCCTTAAGAATTCCACGCAAAAGAAGAGTAACGAGACAAAATATCGCTATATGCCTCGATTCAAATTTAATCAGCATTTCAAATGTTACACACTTAAGTAGAACACAAATGCTTTTGTTCCAATTAAAATTCTAGTTTCACCACTGCAATACACAAAAAAAAATGGCTGCCATATTGAACTTACGTCAGACACGAATCAGCCTTTATCCCCTTCGATAATGTAATTTTAGTCTATAAACAACTCTTCTTTTTACACACTTTTTACTAACTCAACTGGCATAACACAGTCAAACATCTACTGCTTCTTGTTCTACTCACTAAAGTTGTGTTATTTCCATGTTTATTTTCGTCAGTTTTGTTTGCTTTTATGGCGAGTTAAAACTTCTGCACACACAACAAATATGATTTTTTCATCGCCATTTTATATAAAAACACGTTTACCTCAATGACAACTTTAATCCAATCCTAATAAAAATACAGTTACAACGATATGTACTTCAATTTTCTGTTCTTCAATCCCTTTTTTCGACATTTATTTTAACCACACTATTTTTTAATAACGCTTGAATTTGTTCGGACCCAAAACACAATTTTCGAAACCGTACTTCTATCGAAGCGAGTTATTTTTATTAATATCGAAATTTACAATAATGCATTACAGCCACAAAATAGGAAATACGAAATACGTTTTGGATTCGCTTAATGCTTTAACAAATATTTTACTGTTAAATTAACACGTCCGACTCGTTCATCTTAAAATCCAGAGTCAAAATTAAACTGGTGTGTTTCGTCACAGAAATTACGTCACTGGAGATACGTCATAAATTGCACAATCAATTGAATGAAAAATAAAACAACGGAAAGCCGGTTTTGAGATATATTTAAGTGGAAATTCGGCTTTTATTTATATACGGTATATTGATTGGAAAATTTAACATTCATTTCATGTATAAATCCAAAAAAGTATTCCGTGCACGCGACAGGTTTATTCAACAAGGTGGGATAGAGATAAATTTATATCATGGGGTGTTATACCGTCAATGTCGCGGTGAAGATGGGATAAAAATTGTTATCCACCGGACACTCAATAATTCACAAGTTCACATAGGCTACACAAGACCAAACATGACGAATGCATAGCGCGAGGGTAATACAGTCTCATCGTTAAGTCACAATGTTTTCTATCGGACTGTCTATTATTCAAGTTCACATAGGTTACACAAATAATAATTTTGAGATGTTTCTCTAACGAACTAACCTGTGAACGTCAGTATGTACCAACGTGGATAGCTTTCATTCAATATTAACTTTCAAGCACACCAACATTGATGACTACTCACATATTTTGCAAACTTACAAGATATCAAACACGACCTAGTTTCACGGCTGATTATAAATACTACAAGGCCTAAACCTTTTGTATATTATATTATTATGCATTATGCGCACACTTATTATGGATTATAATGCAAGACTGCTGTCCTAATCGATGAAGCTCCAACATGAAGACACGGTGTAAACTCGGTTGTTATTACTGGTTGAACTCGTGTAATTTCTCAATTACATACAGAGGACATTGCGCTATCAATGGCCGACTTTCTAAGAATGAAACGTATATTGCGGATGAAACTCTAATATAACTTTTCTGATAAAACCACTAACACACAAACAAGTTATCATNCAGTGCAGTGTGAGGTATCATTTACAATACCGGTAAACGTGACATGTGTTACACACCTCACACTTCATACACCAGTAATTCAATGCCTATTAACACATCCGACATTTGCACGTGGTTTATCGGTTACAATATGACCATGTACTTATCGAAACAGGTAATGCATAACGGAACTGATATATTTCATTGTACAGGCACAGATGTACCCGTGTAATGATGTATGGTGATGTACGACGCGTAAAGCCCAGTTAATCCAGACCTAAGCACGCTATTATGAATACGCGTTCTGGTCGTATTATCATTACATAGAGATATTGATATAATCATTTACCACAGACCACGAGACAGTTAATGACACGAAACATATGCGGGGAATGGTTATACGACGATAAACATGATTAATCACGCTATATTACACTTATCAATAATTTGGAATTAATCAGTCTGCACGGTGTTAGCGCGTGAGTTTATGAGCATTTGGTTCATTTGCACAATTTTGTTAGTTGTATAATGTGAATTTTATTCTCATCATTTATCACACTGACTTTTGAGAGGTTTCTCTAACAACCTAACATATTTACGTAAGACTGTACCAGCGTGGTTGGCCGTCATGTATCATTTACTTTCAAGCCACTAACATCGATGACTACTCCAATATTAAGCCAACTTATAAGATATCAAAAACGGCATAGTTTCGCTGATGATTACACATACAACAAGGCATTAACCGTTTGTATATTGTATTATATTTTATCACATTCTATACCTTGTTTTCAATGTAACACAGGCATAACGTTTGTTTTTTTTTACACATGTGTAATACAACATTTTTAAGCGTTGTCATTGGGTACAGAATCAATAACTAACCAATCGCATGGCTTTATTTTGATGAAATTACGTCGTCAACATGAAATGACGTCACGATAGTAAACAACTTTTAGATCTATCAGCATTTGTTTGGTCAATTAAGATGTATTTTATTTATTTTAAAATCATTTGATAAAAAAAGATCTGACACTCGTTGTAATATTATACACTATTTTATTAAACTCGTCCAAGAAATTCGTTAGTAAGCTCGCTTACAAACAAAATTCCTGAACTCGTTTAATAAAATATTGTATGATTTGACAACTCATGTCAGATCCTATACATTATAGTATGCGCATATCATGCATGATTATGGCACTGAATAACAACTATGTAGTTGTTGTTTTATTGTTGGTGTCTGGTATGAATGTATTCAGGAAAATCTATGTTCATTGTTGTTTTATTGTTGATGTTTGGTTTGAATGTATTCATGAAAATATATGTTCATTGTTGTTTTATTGTTGGTGTTTGTCATGAATGTTTTCAGGAAAACATATGTTCATTGTTGTTTTATTGTTAGTGTTTGTTATGAATGTATTCATGAAAATCTATGTTCATTGTTGTTATAAAGTTGTGTTAGGTGTGAATATACTCAGGAACATCGGTGCTCATTGTTGTTTTATTGTTGTGTTTGGTATGAATGAATTCAGAAACCTCTATGTTCATTGTAGTTTTATTGTTGGTGTTTGGTATGAATGTATTCAGGAAAGTCTATGTTCAGTGTTGTTTTATTGTTGGTGTTTGGTATGAATGTATTCAGGAAAGTCTATGTTCATTGTAGTTTTATTGTTGGTGTTTGGTATGAATGTATTCAGGAAAATCTATGTTCAATGTTGTTTTATTGATGGTGTTTGGTATGAATGTATTCAGGAAAATCTATGTTCATTGTTATTTTATTGTTGTGTTTGGTATGAATGTTTTCAGGAAAATCTATGTTCAATGTTATTTTATTGTTGTGTTTGGTATGAATGTTTTCAGGAAAATCTATGTTCAATGTTTATTTATTGATGGTGTTTGGTATGAATGTATTCAGGAAAATCTATCTTCATTGTTGTTATATTGTTGGTGTTTGGTATGAATGTATTCATGAAAGTCTATGTTCTTTGTTGTTTTATTGTTGTGCTTGGTATAAATGTATTCGGGAAAATATATGTTGATTATTGTTTTATTGTTGGTGTTTGGTATTACTGTATTCAAGAAATCTATGTTCATTGTTGTTTTATTGTTGTGTTTGGTATGAATGTATTCAGGAAAATCTATGTTCAGTGTTGTTTTATTGTTGTGTTTGGTATGAATGTATTCAGGAAAATATATGTTCATTATTGTTTTAATGTTGGTGTTTGGTATGAACGTATTCAGAAAATCTATGTTCATTGTTGTTTTATTGTTGTGTTTGGTATGAATGTATTCAGGAAAATATATGTTTATTGTTGTTTTATTGTGTGTGCTTGGTATAAATGTATTCAAGAACATCTATGTTCATTGTTGTTTTATTGTTTGTGTTTAGTATGAATTTATTCAAGAAATTCTATGTTCATGCTGATTGTATCCGTTGCATGCAAAACAATCGTGGACATACAACTATAAAATAATATGCAGTCAACAATTTGTTACTGTTTGACAAGTACGCTATTCTTGACGCCGCATGCTTAGCAAGTACACTAATTAACATGGACAGTTCGTGTCTTGTATAATTCATTCCATGTAATGAATAATGTAACACCAAACACAACTTGTTACTGACGTGGGAATAACGTACGTCAATCGATGTTCCTGGAAGAAGATATCTTTTCTAAAAAGAAATGCACTACCGTAACTAAAACTGTTTTATTTTGGCAAATACAACAATATGAGCCTCGCTCTGATAAAAGGGGGCTGCATGCATGTGCGTAAAGTAAAGTGTCGTCCCAGATTAGCCTTTGCAGTCCGGACAGGCTAATCAGGGACGACCATTTCCGCTTTAATGATAGGTTTCGTTTAAAGAAAGTCTATTCTAAGCAAGATCCAGATTGGGCGGAAAGTGTCGTCCCTGATTAGCTTGCATAACCCCATATTCAAAGAGCGAGGCTCATTTATATTTATCAATGATAACAAATTTAACTGTGTTATGTATTTCTTTATTTTTCTGATTCATTCATCAATGCTTAGTAACACAAATTATATAAAAAATGATAATTACACAGCTTAGGTGCAACGTTGTCAAGAATTATGGAAGATATACCCGTTTCATTATTGGAAGAAATGTTAAAAACTTTGCAACTAACGTGGTGTGAAGCCTCAAGGCGGTGACGTAAGCTAAAAAAGCCGAAAGAAAATTCAATTTTAATATTATTTTAAACTACTTTTTACCAGCAGAAAGTAACTTATTAGATCACTACAAACGTTGTAAACATTTAGAAGAGACCTACTTTGTGAGTGATACCGGAAAACGTTGGAAATCAACAATATATTTTTGGTGACCTGAGTCACCGGAGCGCTTGCTCTATCCCGAGAAAACAGCTATGTAAATAAACTGATTGTTTGTAAACACAATTGATTTGGAGGACATTGTTTTTTTGAGCTCAAAATAAGTTGTATTGCTCATGTTTTATGGTTATGTCCAATAGCATATATATATTGTTTTTTGATAACCTTTTTAAATAAAATATGCAAAAAATATTTAACAAGAGATGTGTTTGTCATAAACTCAATACCCCCTAATGCGCAGCTTTGAAAAACATTTTTTTTTTTACCTTTGATCTTGAAGGATGACCTTGACCTTGACCTTTCACCACTCAAAATGTGCAGCTCCGTGAGATACACATGCATGCTTAATATCAAGTTGCTATGATCAATATTGCAAAAACATTCAACATTTTTCGAAACCAAAACGCAAAACCTAAACGCAAAGTGTGACGGAATTTCAGAAGGACAGACGGTCAGACAGACGGACAGTGCCATCACTATATGCCTACCTTCGGGGGCATAACAATCGACAATAATTACGGATCGTCACCTTTAAAGAGCCTTAAAGTCTAAGTCTATTCATTATTTTTCAGTCTAAGTTGGTGAATACGGTTCCATGTTTGATATTTTATTTGCTTCATAAGAGTATTCCGATTTATAGTCAGAATAGTTAGAATGTTGTTGTTAACTTAATTTTACTGAACATGAAATGTATTTATGCAACGCTTAAATGTATTGAGTTACTTTATACAATTCTATTTTTTTTATTGAACACATAAATCTAAAATTTAATATTTAGTTTCCTATTGACGACTGTAAGGCTTGAAACTGCGGTTTAAATCGCGTTCTATTCGCTCAGTGCTTTGTCGATACATTCACTCGGTTGCGCTCAATAAATCGTATCATACATGTTATTTGCATAGACAGATGAGTGCAGAAAATTATACAACGATCGTCGCATTAACCTGTTTTGTATTCAGCGATTAAGAGGCTGTACTTTTATCGTCACGTTCTTGTAAGCGTCTCTCTATTCAAAGTGGAACATGGAAATGAGACTGAATATTGCATCTGACAGACCATTACTGATTTTGACAATCGAATTCCACGATCGTGGAAAATGTCGCCATGGTAACCAAATTGAGAAAACCAGATAAAATGCCGCTAACGTAAGTTGCAGCGGAACATAATTACTAAGTTACCAATTGTGTTTGCTATTCTGATATAACATGTTTCGAGGCACTTGGGTTGTAAGTTCCTCTGCGTCAGCAAACTTAGAAAAAAATAACAATAAACCTGCACTAGAAATGCATTACGTGGATCGATAAATCGGAAGCGAAAGAGTTCCATACAAATACATACAATTAACTTTAATGCAAGTCTAATAGATGTTTCTTTGTATATGAGCAGACTATCAAAGGTCGTGTTTAGATTGGATGTTTCTTTCTCTGACGAGCGTTAAGTTCTGCAGTCAACTATTCGCACTCAGAAGATACCTAGACAATGTACGCTAGTTAAATGAACATATAATAACTTGTGCATGACAATTCAACTGCTATACGCCACCCTACCGGGGGCATAAAAACACTTAGTACTTATTTAATGACTTACTAACTATAAATCCGTAGTGTTTACTTGGCAGATGTTAAAATAAAGACGGTAATAAGCCATGAAGTAAAATATTAACATCTATTTGGAAAACGAAACCTTTTGCCACACAACATTGGTTCTGGCTATGGCGTCAAATATACTTCTGACATTTAAAAGTCATTGCATTTGATACGATTTCAATGTATGCACATTACATGCATTTCATATTCCCAATCAAGCATTTATAATAACGTATCTTTACGAGAAATATAAAGAACGATGTATATACGTTTATACTGATGTAATTTCACATTGTCGAGTCTGTTTCGGTAACAATATAGGTCACTTTACATGCACTTGAATTGATTCCACCAGGGAAATCAATGGGATAAATAGAGGTGAATAAACATGATGTCGATACAATCTTATTGCACTAAATGGCAAATAACTTCTACTTATTCATGTGAGGAAATGTGTTAGACAATAATACAGAAAGTGTATAAACACATACGACGCATGCCTTCACATGTTCCGAACAAGATTAAACTGTATGAACAATGTCATATGCAGATCTTGAGGGAGAGTGATGAAATATGTGGCGTGTTCTGAGAAAACTGGGAAAAAATGCTTGTGCGTAAATTGTCATCCCAGATTAGCCTGTGCAGTCCTCACAGGCTAATCAGGGACGACAATTTCCGCTGTTATGACATTTTTTGTTTAAATGAAGTCTCTTCTTAGCAAAAATCCAATTTAGGCGGAAAGTGTCTTCCCTGATTAGCCTGTGCGGACTGCACAGGTTAATCTGGGATGACACTTTACGCACAAGCATTTTGCCCAGTTTTCTCAGAACACGCCACATATANAAACAGAGTGCTCAACCACAAAATATGAACATTAGGCCTGACACGTTTTCAAGTTCCCAAATCAATATTCAATTAAACATATGTGATTGGTATTATATAATATTCCGTGAATTATTTTATTGTATTTTTGGAAAAAAAACATATATTTGAAAATGTGCACAACTAAAATAATATAATTCATTGTAATGAAAAAGTATTCTCAAAAGCAGTATTTGTATGACAATAGTACTTATATCTCAAAAGCATTATTTGTATGACAAAGTCCTTTCCTTAAATACTTGAACACTTATTGCGTTTTATAATACGGGATTAACAACATATCGTTGTGTTTTTAAAAACACAAGTATTTATTGTTTTAATAACGTCGCCATGAACAACTGTCATTGTGTGCAAAATTCTGCTGTGTGTTCAAAATTCTGCTAAGTGTTTTTATACTATGATATATTACATACCACAATATGTTTGTGTTGGTGTCAACAAAAATGTGTGTTCACAATACACAATATATTAGTCATTAATAAACATACAATAAGACTTTACAAACAATAAAACAATAATATTTAATGAAATAAACTATTACATTTTCCTATTTACTACTTCTTCCAAATACAGTAAAAATGTATATTCATTATAAAGAAGTGACTTGTATGACTTGACTTGACATGACTTGTGTTTGTGATACAGTTGGTCATCGCACCACCAATTGGTAACGACACAATTATTCAGTGGTGATTATCAGAATAGAGTCACTTTCATGTCCAACACTCACTCACCCAGTGCGAAAATTGTAATATACAGACTCTGGATGATTCAGACCATCCTCCTTTGAAGCCAATGTAACCATTACTCCTTCATCATGCATCTGTACTACGTTGTGCGATGAATGCCCACACACCAGCAGCTGTCCTGTCGCCGACACATATACACCTTTAGGGCCTTTGAGTGAAAGATCAACTACAGTTGACAAGAGAGTACCATCCAAAGACAGGGTCAGGATCTGGCTGTGACTATGGTTGGATACATACAGCCGCGTTCCATCGCAATTGACAGCGCATCTTTGCACTGAAATTTGATAAAATAATAAGATGATATTTGTATTTGCTTCACAAAACACGAACATTTTACAACTGAAATACTTAGTCAGAGTAAGTTCATAAAGTTTTGATATAAATAATGCGTGTACCGTGCTGAATTCAGTGTATACATACGTTAACAGTATGCACACACCGTATCATGTGCATATACCGTAGTATGAGTACATATCTTGGGGGATAATCTGTCTTTACATACAGTGCTTAGATTTATGTTCTAAAGTTAGATCATAACAATATAGAATTGAGTATCATTTTTCTTCTTTTCATTTTTTTATTCACTGTCTGGGAAAGTTACGCCTTATAAAAAAGGCCGACGTCGTTTTTACATAAATAAGTAAATATAATTATTATCTATACAGTTCATATACCGATGTATTTCATATACATACTAGAAATGGCGCGGCAGAGGCCGACGCGTATCCCCACGCCGAATGTTTGACCTAGGTGTGCCCCAGGGCTGGTAACGGGGCCATGCATAGTTGAGATTGACCGTATTGTCATAAGAGAAGTTCAGTATCAATAAGAAGTGAATTGGTGTAGAAATGAATAAATTATAGTAAAAGGAAATTTTGGGCGGGTGTGGTCTATGTGGGCGGGGCGCCCCAGGGTTGGTAATGGGGCAATGCATAGTTGAGATTGACCGTATTTTCATAAGTTCATAGCTACCATGTGTGTAAGTTTCAAGGTTCTAGTGCTAATAGTGTAGGAGGAGATAGTAGCCAGGACGGACGGACAGACAGACGGACGGACGGCGGAGATAACCACAATATCCCCATGCTTTTTAAAAAGCGTGGTGATAATTATTAAATTCAAATTCGAATAATTCCCATCAACCTAAAGGCAACAACGGTCTTCTACACTTTGACGTGTGAATCTTTTTTCGGGTTCGGTTACATTTTCGATGGATGCTATACCGATGAAAATTGCACAAAACAATGGCATTGTTTGGCTATTGGCGAATTCAATGAAATTCCGTTAAGTTTAAAACAAAACAATCACTTCATTTGATATTTTGTTTGCGAAAATGTAGTTTTGTGAATATACGAATACAATTGTATATTCCACTGAAAAGCATATACAAAGGAACCTTTATTTACTATGCGCATTTAACTAAATCGTTGATCCCTGTAAACCACTTTTTAAGTTTTTGTCAACATCATGCTTAACACATATATGCTTATGTTCCATGTATACTTACCATGATAATATTCACGACATCGGAACGTTTACTATGTCAAAATATTGTGTGCAGGATACAAACAAGTTAGATGCATGTTTTGTTACATTATGCTATATATCGAACTCAATATTTCGTATCGATAAACTATTTAAAAACTATCAGTACACATCAATATCCACTATTATTGAAAATATATAGAAGAATTGAAACGAGTTTGTACCTGTCAACGTTTCTGAGGTATCTTCGTGAATCCTTTTCACCAACTCACCATCTGATGTGTAACGATACAAGGCAGTAAAGGAGGTGATATACAAATTGTCTTTAAAATATGAAATGCCATAACATGGATGTTCCAAGTGTAGCATCCTGCCCTTCTTTATCTGCATGTTGTATACACTCAGGAAAAGGACGGTGTTTTCATTTCCATCAGTAAGTGTAACAGCGACCTCAGTTGGGCTGATACTGCACATGTCATATGGAGAAGCATTCAGGTCGATGTGAGTGATAACTTTGTAATGTCTGTCCAGCAGCTTCACTCGCTTGTTAGTGCGGTCCGCAATCAGGATTTCATCACTTAATATTTCACAAATGCCTCGTATCTCACATGTAAATTCATCCCCTGCTATTCGAACATTATGCTTTGATTTGTTTTTACATTTTATTTTTCTGTTTGCTACTTTCTCTGACTGTTGTTCCATACACTCAATATTACCTAGTGAAGAGAGACCGGAAAACATGTGTGTAATATGGTCAATATTGGGATTGTTTTGAAATGCAATTATGAAGTTTCTTTTTACATACGCTTCCTTCAACATAGTTTCTGCTTGTGAAATGATTTCCAATAATTTACTGTTTGCTATAAATGAAAGTTCTCTAGACATGGTTGGGATTTTGCTCAAAGCATCATTAATTTTCTTACAATCGTTCGTAGCTGTTAAGCACTTGTCTGCATGAGACTCTACCTGTTGTTGCAAGTTTTGAAGCATATTGTCAAGTAAAATAACTGTGTTTCTCTCCAATTCCTCCACAATTTTGTTAAATTTTTGTCGTATTATGCTAATAGACTCATGCGCTTTATCATACGAAGCTTGCAACATCTTAAGCCATTCACGTGTATCATCAATTTCAGTTTCTAGCTTTCGTTGCATATCAACCACTTGTTCGGAGATTGGCGGTATGTTCTCGTTATAATGGTTGTGTTGTGCTTTTTCTTCAATAAGCACTAATTTGCTGCATTGCCTGAAATACAAAACAATTGTAATTATGATGTAACTTCAAACTGTCAACATTTCTAGGTTCACTGAATACATACCAATTAGAAAATTCATACTGAAAGCCTTTAATTTTTATTTGTAAAAAGTCTTTTACACCGACTTTTTTATACAATAGGGTAATATATACTTACATTTCAACAATAGTAAACATTTAAGTGTATATACATTTTGGAACCGTTTGCTTTTATACTTAAACGTGTATTACTCACAATTTTTGAAATAATATAAGCTCTTACATAATGCCAAAAAGGCAAACGTAACATGAAAAAACATCGGTTTACTTCTATACGAATACGCTGTTTAATGCACTGGGACATTTTTTACGTATGCATATTGTATTGAGCCATTCACAATAAAGAAAGCTATATGCGTAATTATCACTAAATAAACATTTTTTTAAATATAATAGTATTATTGAAAAATAATAATCGTATAAGCCGTGGATGTACTCCTTTAAGCTTTAATCTTAACATAACCAGAAAACACTGCGCACGCATTTATGTATATAACGAGCTCGACGTACCTGTGGTCGTAGAAGAGACAACGAGAACAACACAGTTTACTGTGATCTTCACAAAACATGTCAATCTGTTGGGCCGTATGCTGTTGACAAAATTGCAAAGCATCTTATAACTTCCTTGCAATCGGCCACTTATCCATGTCCACTCTCCCGTATGGTTCGTGCTTTTTGAACAGTTGTTTATGCAGCGTCATACAGTTATCACAATATCCTTTACAACACTGCTGACAGTAAAACATGGCTTCATTGTTGGAATTGTCATCTTCGCAAACATTACAACAGAATTCAAATATCGTGTCTGAACCTTTATCCGCCATTTTACGTCGTGTTTAATGAATGGAAAACGAAACCAACATACGTTTCATGAAAAGTCACTTACTATGTTTACCCTGAAAAGAAGGTTATGAGCGAAGTAAGAATACGTGGATTAACACACCGACTAGTTTATCTATGCGACCGCCGATATAAACCGGTTACTCCGTATTAGGTGTGCATGTATACAGTGTTATCTGTTTACACCGTAACTTGATAAAATCGAAGTTCTATTGATGATACCAGAGTTATCGTTCTTCCACATTGTGTGTATATGGCTTAATGCGACCTTTGCTTGTGTGGCAGGGTGTATAACCTTTTCTTTTTGAAGTAAATAACCTCCTTTTAAAATGTTTCAGTATTGTTTAACTGTATATTTCATAAATATAATCTGTTAATAACAGTTATATTGGTTAATTATTATTTACATGTATTAACATTGCTTATAACACGCAGAACGGTTGTGTTGTCCGCTTAGCGTTGGTTAAAGCGCTCCTCACCTATGCGACCCGAGTTCAAACCCCGTTCCCGGAAGCAAGTGAGCTTGGTTTGAGATCGTTAAACTGGACAAGTGGTGTTCCCTCCGGGTACTCCGGCTTAACTCCACATCACAATACCACATCAACAATGATATTCTCTCAGTAACGACTTAATAGATGGAAATTTAAGCTTTAATTCAAAGCTCGTCACACCTTTTGTGCGTCTATACCGAACGGGTGCTGGGGCACACTCCGAGTCCACATTAAATGCAGCCTCTGGTTAAATGCTTGATAAAGTTCAAGGTTTGAAATTATTGTATGTGTGTATACATGTTCCTGAAATAGTCCCTATACATAGAATGTATAAGACTACAAACATACAATTACATTGTTTAAACAACAAACATGTGTAACTATTTGAGTAAAACCTGTATTAAGGTGACCATATGGCCTGGTTATTAATGTAGCGACGCTGCTTTAATAGCAACAGTTACTTCTAAATGGATAATATTAAGTATACGTCTGATAGCAGCATGCACATTGTATTCATTAATAGTGTCTTTCAAGATAAACTTTTAAGTCATATGACTTAGGAATGTACCATTATTACAGAATTTTACTATAATAAAAGTTTTCTTTTCTGATGTAAACTATGATCAATCTATACTGTATTTGGAGAGTCTGTATAAGTTGTCTTGTTTGAATATATACATATCTGGAAAAAAACATTGAGTATAACTAAGTTCAATATAAAGTATAGATCCATACAGGGAATACGCCCTAATTTCGGCGGAACAATACCAATTTGAGACGATTTGTACTGGCATTCGTAAAAAACTATGTTGCTTCTTGAAGTGTTCTTCAAAATTTGCTAAGCATGCTCTGTTTGGCTTAAACGTTCGATCGCTTATCAATTTAGTGCCCCCTAATTGCACATTTTATCAAAATTCGAGTGTTAACGAGTGTTGCTGTTAACTCCTTTGCATCGATTTATCGGCATATTAGGGATTATAATAGGTATTCTAACGATGATTTTTTTAAAGGGGTCACTTATTGATATATATATATATATATATATATATTTATTTA
>VMBQ01002424.1:125351-135762 GCA_007657795.1 Dreissena rostriformis
GAAAGCAGATCCGGACATGCAACTCAGAAGAGAAGCATGCGAAAATCGCGCGCAGCCATCCCCCCGACTGCAATCCCCTTTGTGTGCGTATTGTGCAACAAGGACTGCCACGCCCGCATCGGCCTGCCCCCATAAGTGACAAACAGAGTGCATCAGCATAATCTCCCGAGACTCAGGTCTGCCAACAATATATATAGTATATATACGTAAAATATAATAATCCAGATTGAGAATATTATATAATAAAAGAAAAACACGTGTCTGGGATTTTAAATATAAATTTACATAGCCAAGGCGTTTTGCACAGCATATCAGGGCATAATACAATATATTATAACATCAAAATGTCATGGAGATAACGTTATATCAATTATGACGTCATAACTTCAATATATATTAAATGAAATTTAATTGGGGTTTAAATACATGTATAAAATGTTGTCCTTTTGCTAACCTAGCTGAAATAAATTGTACAAATATACAACATTAAATATAAAGTAAGTGTAACTTCCACTGTACCAGCTAGAGAGAAATCTTAATACAGCTTGAAGTCTATTATATGTGGCATATACATAATTAACAAACAACATAAAGCACTAGACGAATAAAAGTAAATATAGCCGACATCACCATCTCGCTCAATGAAGGGAATTGATTACAACGAAGCTTACAATTTTGCCAATTCACCACAAAAAATAATTCCGCCCATTTCCTAATATTTAATTAT
The DNA here is from genome assembly GCA_007657795.1 of Dreissena rostriformis. Classification (NCBI taxonomy): domain Eukaryota; kingdom Metazoa; phylum Mollusca; class Bivalvia; order Myida; family Dreissenidae; genus Dreissena; species Dreissena rostriformis. The sequence goes on from VMBQ01002424.1 coordinate 126,079, forward strand.
AAAAGCTAAGTATTATTCGGGTTAATGTTAGATATTTACCTGGATAATGAGCAGTAATGAGGATCGCTCTTGGAGACAGCAGCGTCAACAATAAGCTTCTTAGAGCTTAATAGCTTTGTATTATGAGGTACGTTCATGCCCGCAAAATGAACTTTTAGAAGAAATTGTTATATAGCCCAGGGTCCAACGGAAAGTGGTTTATTTACATCGTGGGTGGCTTTAGAGAGTAGGAATGTTTGAAAACAGTATTTGTGTTGTCGAATGCCACCTGCGCATGTATGTTTCTTCCCGTTGCCACTGGCAAAAACAATGTAACGGTCATAACATAGGTCGAAGCTCAATAAGGTGCATTTTTATACAACCCCATTGTATCAGTTATATCTTTGTAAATTTTTCAAATATTTGAAAAATATGGTATCAAAAAGAAGCTAAGAGAAAGAACTTTTATTAAAAGTACCTTTAATTAACAGATACATATTCGCATGACAAATAATGCGAGTGCGTACTTATATTTATTTTTTTGTAAAACATTTTATTAAATGCATTTTTTGTTATTTATTTCTGTCGTGATTTGAACATTCTAATTGAAAAGAAAACATTCCGAGAATGTAAGCTTTTGATAAATATACTGGGAGTTTAGTAACGGCCATGTTTATTTTGCAATTTGTATTTAAGTAGAAATCCCAATAATGTCTTAGTAATCAATGCAGATGCATTGTACAATTTTCAAAATAAAATTATACTTATTTTTAAGAATTTGCTTCAGACTAGTGATACAAATATAAATGGGGCAAGACAACTTGTTTGCCATCTCAGGAATAAGATACTCATCTAATAGAGTCAATTTAGCAGCGATTAGAATAGTAATAGTGCAAATTATATCAGACGAAAGAAACGACTTTTTGTGGAAAGCCGTTCTTAAAATAAGGAAGGGTTTTTCGGTGTGTACCAGTTTTGATATATTTCATTGATTGCTACTACTATTCGTTGATCCCATGGCTCGACAGATTTGCTCTTAATGGACTGCATGGTAATAGACGAGCTCTTAAATATTGGTATGTTTTCAGCTGAAGATACTTTCGATGAACTTCTGTTTCCCCATAGTTTTATGATTAATTTAAAGCAAGTCTCTCCTGTTCTTCCCTGCACACCAACGGGACTTGGAAAAAACATTTTGTATGTTTTTATAAACTATAGCACTGCTTAAAGTGTTCATTGATCAATATTTTTTATCAAATAATAAACAAAGTTGACACATATATAATAAAATAACACAAATTAAAGAATAGTATTGCAGAACTATAATATGAGGAGCGCTCTGGAAAAAAACGGGCTTTTTATGCATATACTTTATGTGTCCTCTCAGATGAGTGTGTGCAGTCCGCGGACTACACATGTTTATCTGGGACGAGACTTTCAACTAACATTCAACTTACCAACTGAAAGTTCATCACTGAGAAAGTATGCGTAGATCAAAGGTTAAATGGTATGCTTAAATGCATAAAACTTGCGTTATCATTATTAGCACACGCATATTCGTTAAAATGCATACATCTTACCCCGTATGTATTTTGAAAAACACCCATTCTTCCATAATCATCAATCCTTCTTAATCAGAAGCAAAAAAAAACACAATATTTTGTACGAGTTTAAATTGCCATTTGTTTCCATTTGCTTAATCGTATGCAACGTCAGAAAATGATGTCTCAATTAAACTTCTTTCGTAAATTTGGCTGCCTACTAGTACTACGTATATAAAATAATTGCATAAATCAATTTTTTATTATCTTCGTTTAACATCGATATCTTAGTTTTATCATTTTTCTATAGATTTTTTTATCATGTTTTCTAAAAAAATTACAAGGAAACATTAATTTGTATACTGCTTTCTTTGGGGAGCATCTATTGATTTTTTTAATAAACAATATGGTATAAGTTTCCGTTTAAGAATGGCTTGCCTAAAATGTTAATATATGTCATCATCATTTAATGGGACAGCTTTTGTCCTGACATAAACCAAGAGAAATAAATTAGATTTGGCTTACATCTGGGGATTGATATGACCGGTAATCATACAAATTACGACTAGACGAGTGATCACGATATCTGATAAATCAAATTTTCCGTTGCAGAATTTACAATATAATCTTTCTAAGTGGTTGTAAGTGCGCAAAGTTCATTCAACACTAATGTTAATACCATTAAACATATTTATGTCATACGACTCAGGTGACAGATTGCATATTTAACACAACACTGGAACCAGAACAGAAACGATTAAATAAAATGTCACTTCATTTTAGCTTACCTGCGCACAAAGCTCATGGGAATCTTTTTTCACCTGTTTGCCGTCGCTTTCGTCCGTCTGACGTGCGTCGGCAACATTTATTTCCCAATTATCAAGAAACTTTGTCAGCCTTTTTTTCTTCTTATATCTTGGGCGACTTCGAAACTCTGTTACAAGCGGTAAAACATACGTCAAACAGAAAATGCTTTTAAACACTCTGAAGTCATGTATTGACCAATCTTCATACAACACANATATGGATAACTATTGGAAGCGTGTGTGCTATCTGGGGCAATATTTGATTTAAGGTATAGTGGAACTTTTTGTGATATATTGATTAATATTGGAAGCGTGTGTGCTATATTGGGCAATATTTTATTGAAGGTTGAGTGGATTTTTGATATATGGATTAATATTGAAAGCGTGCGCTATCTTGGAAATATTTGATTTAAGGTATAGTGTTTTGTGAGATACGGATTAATATTGGAAGCGTGTGCGTCTTGGGGCAATATTTGATTTAAGGTATTGTGGAACTGTAATGGACTTACGTAACAAGGTTGTGTTCACAGTATTCTAGAAAGTGTCGTCTCTGACAAGCCTGTGCGGACTGCACAGGCTAATCTGGGATTACCCTATAAGCAAATACACTAAGCCCTGTTTTTCCAGAACATGGATCGTATAATTAAGTGAAGGATTCTTCTCACTGTACAATAAATCTAGATATACATAAATCTCAAGACGATACATTTCCTGTTCGGCTGTAATAATGTTAATGGTTGGCTTTTGTTGATAACAGGTTTACACTATGGGAAGTGTATTGGAAGTTTGTTTGGATGATTATATTATTTGGTAGTATTACATAAAGGTATTTATTTTGTCGTGAAGTTTGTTTAATACGTGAATGATAACGACGATATGATGTCATCGAGATNGTATGTTTGATCATTATTTGAATGATAACGACGATACGATGTCATCGGGATGATATGACGATGCTGCTGTTTGTTTTCTTGTTGATTTTAATAAAATGTGATAATGATGACGATGATTACTATGATGTTCAAAATGACGACACTATTGATGTGGTTGCAGTATATTTGTTGTTGATTAACAAAAAGACAGTGTTTTCACCATGACGACACTAATGATGTGGTTGCAGTATATTTGTTGTTGATTAACAAAAAGACAGTGTTTTTATATAAAGTTCGAGAAAAAAAGGGCGCATTCAATACTCTTGTATAGTCGTTATTTTGTAACTTGTTAACGGAGATTCTCCTACATGTAAATCAAATGTTAGCGCTCTTCACGCGTTGTCGAAACCATACCCTAATATCGGCTGACTGCTGTTACCCCTTCTGGGAAAACTCTGTAGTGTTTATCGCACAACATCATCGACAGCTGTCAAATACCGGTTTTAAGGTCGAACCATGTCTAAACAATAAATACATAACCATAGGACAAGATAAAACATAACACAGCACATTGAAGTTCTTAATAAATAACCAGATTCTTACACATGAGTTGCGCTCCGAGAAAACTGGGTTAAATGCTTGTGCGTTAGGTGTCGTCCAGATTAGCCTGTGCAGTCCGCACAGGCTAATCAGGGACGACAGTTTCTGCCAAACCTGGATTTTCGTCAAGAAGAGACTTCCTTTAAACGAAAGATACAATTTAAGCGGAAAGTGTCGTCCCTGATTACCCTGTGCGGACTGCACAGGCTTATATGGGACGACACTTTACGCTCATGCATTTAACCCCCTTTTCACAGAGCGAGACTTATTTATCTTCTCTGATGTGTATACAGCTAAATTAAGACAAATTAGCGCCGAAGTCGTGGACAGCTTCCTCGTACCTACTGCCGATGTACAACAACAACAAATAAATTAATTTCAGCAATAAAGTTTTCAATAAAGTTTCGAGCCTACATCAGTGAATATAAAAATACTTCTGGCTCAGATGATTGTATTTATTATTTGATATACACCAACTACGTTATGTCTAGTGTTAATTACGCATATGGAAGTGGTGTCGCGCGGTTCATGTTTTACTCTACGAAATTACGTTTCCGTGTATAGTCAAATATTTAAATCGTGTGATTCAGTACAAAGTTAGTGAAAATAGTCGCCTGAGGTTTAGGCAAGTTGCCGCCTTTAATCTTTTCATATTCAACCGATTTATTGCCGTTAGGGCTTTAATAATTTTCCGACTGATGTTAACGTATCAAAATGACGCTAGCTTTGTTCTCTTCTTTCAATGCTTCCGCGTGTATGTTTGCGAACGCGTGTATAGTGACTTCCGTTAATTAAAACCTTTTTAGCTTGAAGTTAAGTAGTTTGTTTTCACATGTGTGGGGAAAATGGATGGATTTACACACTTTGTCAAATATAGGAACTTTTTAAAATATAGGAAATTTGCAAGGAGACGTTTTAAGGTAACCTGTGTGAATGTAAACGAATGGTGTTTATGGATAATTATTCTATTGTTTCCATATATATGTTTCAATTGCGCCTGATGTTTGTTTATGCACCCGCCATGATAAGACAGAAGGGCATATAGTATTACACCAGTCCGTGTGTGTGTGTTTACGTGTGCGTGTTTGAAATGGGCATTTCGTGCCCGGCTCGTAACTTTGTTGTTCATTTTGGTATTGCAAAATGAATCGGCACAAATGAGCATCATATCAAGAGCAAAACCATGTTACGGTCCAGGTCAAAGTTGACATTTGGAGTTTCGATTATTTCTTATATGTAAATAGTGAAAGTACCTGTTTGTGTCATGCTTATTAATTTTCATAAAAAATGTGTAACAAGTTGTCACCGTCGCGTTTTGAAGTAAATGTACACGAATTACCAACTAAACATATTGATAACTGTACAGAAGTTTTTTTAATTTCTGATTTAAGTTTGCGATATTTGTAGGCGCCAGTTTAAACACCGATGTCGTGTATCGAAACACATTGTTTAGCACGTTTATTGTTTATTTTTTCTAACGATTATCATTGTAGTATTGCTGCTATGTAAAAACTGAAAAGTAAGGAAATGCATTGTTTTAATACACGTGCTTATTTTGTGAAATACCGTATATACGCCCAGTAATAAATACGTATTTGCGTTAACAAAACGTTCGTTTTTAGCTCTACTGGCCGAAGGCCAGAAGAGCTTATGTCATGGTGTGGTTTCCGTCGTCCGTCCGTCCGTGTGTGTGTGCGTCCGTTAGACTTGTTCTTGTTTACGCGATAAAGTCCACAGTTTTCATCCGATTCTTTTCAAACTTGTTCAGTGNCTTCCCTACCAGGATCAGTTGAAATACCTTTTGTAGCAATTTTTTGGGGTCAAAGTGTATATTGATTTACAATTTTTGAGGTTCGCTTGTTTTTAGGAACTTTTATTGCAATCTCATTAATATTTATAAATATATAGATATGCAAATGTACTTATTTGCATATTTAACTGCAGATCATATTAGGTTATAATAAAAATCTTCATTTCAACACCAAACTTTTTTTTCTACAACCAATTTTGAAGAAATATTTGAGAATTAAACCAGCTAAACTAGCTATTTAGTCAAAGCCTGACGGTTTCCATAGAAACAGCTCAATAAAAACTTATAGCTGCCCAACTGAGATTGTTATCACACATTTTGTTTCTTTATATTGAGTATACAATCAAGTAAGATAGGTGTTGTTTTGCCCCCCTTAGTGGTACACCCCAACCCATCTGGCTGATAGACTATAATACATACTTGAAAACATTTTAAAATGTTAACACGTGAACAATAGTATTATCTATAATATTTTACAAGCATTTCTTATTTTTGACTTATGTGTTACAGTCTGAATACAAAATTGAACATATATCATACAAACAAAGCAGAGTGAACACAAATTCCATCTGCATTAATGCATATCATATGTACTTTGATCCCGAAAAGAGTCTGTTTTTCAACAAAATGGAAATACAAGTATTGTTACATAAGTTCCGACAGTAGCATGATATGATTTCAAATAAGAGTAGCTGGACTAATAAAATAGTTCTATAGATCAAAATAACATAAAACATATCGGTGGTTTTCAAAGTTAATAAAGATGCATGTATAGTGTTTTTCGAAAACGGTTAAACAACACTCACATTAATGTTACATCCAGTTTTTACATGACATGTCATCTAAAAACCAATAAGCATACTCTGCTAAGAAACTGGCAGGCATTTCATAATTTGACGGCAGAGGAAGGGCATGAGTTATACATTAACCCATTTATATCAAGCGTCCAGAAAAAGGCCTTGGCAAACAGCGAAGACCCAGATGAGACTCCGCATGGTCTGCGCTGTTTGCTTAAAAGGAATTTCTGTAAGAAATATTCTAAATATAGAAATAAATATACTAGACATCCCTAATTTTGGAAATAAATTGATCCAATTGAGAAGGATGGGAGAGTCCACTAGGCATAAATGGGTTAATTCAACATCTTACTGCGGCAATTGGTTATCTGATAATGTGTTTCTGTGCTATGCAAATTATACATTTATCATTCATAAAATTGCACACGACTTTAATAGATGTGTTTTAGTTGGTATATTTATATCGCATTTGCCAGAGCAGTATATAGATCTTTTGTCATAATATTTGCATTGATTATGACAAACAAAGTATTTTCCTAGATCAACGATGTATTATCTGTTTAATCAATCATCAATTGGCATACAACACATATTTCTTAAAAAAAAATGAAAAAATTGTTAACTCTTTCAGTGCTGGAACCGAATTTTGAAGGCCTTTGCAAACAGTTTGGATTCAGATGAGACGCCACAGAACGTGGCGTCTCATCAGGATCCAAACTGTTTGCTATTCTGATAGTATTTTTTGAAAAAAAAACAACAAAGAAAATGCTAATTTTAGAAATTAAGCAGACGTCATTTTAGCAGATGGCAAATTTTCCAGCATGCAAAGGGTTAAGGTTGTTGACGCGAAGTCCACGTAGCTAATACCATGCATTTCGAATACCATGAAATATGTAATCAAACTGCGGCTTGTAGACCTAATTACTGAGACGTTGTGATATCTTGACGATATTGTTAAGTCGATATAGCCTTTCTTTTTGAAGAGAGGGAATTGTTGCGTAGATAAACTATGAAGCAAGCTTTATTTTATGATCATTACTTGAACAACAGTCATAATCAAGTTTGCATTGTTATTGTTCTAAATTGACGTGGTCTGAATTCGTTTTATAGCTCTTACAATCAGACTCTAGTTGATATGGCAAGGTTTGATTTAAACACGAGAAACATAAGTTATAACGTTGGAAATGACTTTTTGCCGGTCGTTAATTAGGCTATTGCAAACAGAACATTGACATTGTTATGTGACTAATCAATTACAGGGACAATAAATGTACATTTTAATATTATAAAGCAAACATTTATTACATAGTACATTGTTAATGATTAAAAAAAAAATATAACTTAAAAAAAAAAATAACGACTGACATCTAAAAGTCAAACAGGTATGCTTTACTTGAAATACGTAAGTTTAATACACGTGTTGTTATACGCAGTGAGAAAGGGTAAACATCCACTTGAATTTAAATAAATATCTTCCGAATAACTTAACACGTATAATATTGTTTACGATGTATTGCCTGAAGTTATTGTCAGTGACAGGCAGGGTTATAGTGTACACTAGTTGTCTTTAATGCAGAACAATACAAGTCCTAGATGTTGTCTATTAAACAGGGAACAGAACAGAATAATGTGTATTCGACTTAAGCATATACAGCTCATCGTCCTCAATATAAATATAAAATAACAACATGCGTTTGAAATATATACAAACAATACATGATTTTGAAGAACAATCAATATACATAGACAGGCAATAAAAAAGGTTTTCGTGAGAAAGTCACATGGGTGAGGTTAATACATCTAAATACACAATGTCAAGAACATTTTTTTAAATAATTACAACGTTTATTACATTATATGTACTAATTTATTGTAGGAAACACTATTTTAATTCTAAATATATAGGACATTTTCTCTTAGTATAAAGTATAGTATTATATATTGAGACATAAACTACTATTATGTAACACTAATACTACAAATACGTACAGGCATATTGTATGCGTACTAAGGATCATTATTTAATAAGTTTAAATGTACAAATTGAATAATTAATCGGTACATTTTAGTTCTTAATGATGTATGCCTCATGTTAGGGCTATAGTCTGAACAGTAATTTCGCGAGAATATGACCCGCGCCACGCGAAGATTCTTATTATACCATTGTTTGTCTGATTAGGAGCTACCCTGTCCGATATTAAGTCTTGCAAGGTTGGTGATCTCATTAGCGGACAGGGTTGCTAGCTCATGACCAGTCTGCGCTTAGAGCTACCCTGACCACATATGTCATAAGACCCGTTTTTGCATGACGCGGCTATTATCATACACGCAACACATATTACATAACAACGACCGTCTGCATGTTTTTATGTCGTTACTACGATGATCGATTAAAGAGCTGTTATTTTGAAAAATGGGCGTCAAACCATTGTTAAATAAGTTCCATGGGCATTGTATGACTTTAAATAGGAATAGCTGGGTGCATTATGTATTGTTGTTAATCAATACAAAACGGAATATATCGGTAGTTTGTTAAGTAAATAGAGGTATAAATATAGTGTCTTATGAAAATGGGATTGAGTAAATACACCAATTAATAGAAATGTTACATGCAGCGTCTTTTTCATTTCATGTCATTTCCTAACTCTTTACAACTGAACACACTCTACTAAGTGTCTGGTGGGGGGGGGGATGGAAGTGCTAGTGATATTTGTGCATGTAGCAAGGTGTTGGAAGTGAATGAGTTATGTGTTTATGCAACCGTTTGTTCCGATAATAATCATAGAAGGCATTACTTTAATTAACACGCATATTTTGCAATACTCGGATAATTGTTCTAACGTCGTGCTCATGGGAATTTCTCACTTACATTACATAATATAACTGTGATGTTTTCAATTACGTACCGAAATAGAAACATATCTTGCATAACCTATCTCTCGTGCATTAAGCTCATACATAACATTACAAATAATTAAGTCACTGACAGCTTAACTTTGTTTTGTGTTTTTCTAACAGTGTTTCATACTTTTATGAATCTTATGGGAGAAAGAAAGTTACATTCTTTCTCGAATATAATTCAAAACGATCAGTTTACTGTATCCTTTTTGTTCTAGACGTCGAATGCTAAGCAATTAGTTGGTCTAGATTATTTTCTAGTAACGATGACTCTATTTACATTGGAATTAGAAATAATTTGCATTAAATGGAAAATACATTATGTATTTTATTGGAATAGTATGTGAATTATCATGCAAGCAACTATAGAAGGTTAAGACC
>VMBQ01002425.1:0-61459 GCA_007657795.1 Dreissena rostriformis
TTCATATCTGTAAATTACGAGTTCACATTTGTCTAGGGAGCTATATGTCAGATGAACAGAAACAATACCATTGGTCATAGTTATGTGTTAATATTACCAAGTCGAATTAATTTAAATTCATCAACCAACAAACATGACAATTTGAGTTTATTCACTTGAATTTGATAAACAAAAAGTGACGGACGTTATTATTGTATTTATAGTATACAGAGCCACATAAAATGTAGTTAAAATGAAACGCAAGACACAGTATCAGGATGATGTTTTGTTAAATCCGATTTTATTGTATTTAAGGCAGGTGACCACGTGCCCTTTCACCCATACAATAACAAAGTTTCCTAAATACAAAAATATTTTAAACAGAAACACCGACCTTGAAACATTCAATGCAAAGCATACATGTTTAAAACAGTTGTATATGCGCAAAAAACCTTATAATAAGACAGTAATTAAATAAAAATCACACGTTTAATGTATGCTTGTCAGATCAATGCAATTCCAAATAAATAAATACATATATATATAATTGTGCAATTTATAAACAATTTAGTTACGCAGTTCTCTATTCTCTACGGAGTACATGATTTATGCTAAATGTCATATGTTCACTGCATAATGCGCACCAATAAAGCCAGTCTAGCGTTAACTAACATCGTTAAGAATTATCAAATTAGCAATTGACGAGCGTACTCAGCAGAATGGTATTGGTCGAATTACATGCCGATATCAATTTAAATGCCCCTTGTGCAACGAATATTGTATTGTCTGATGTTTAATTTACCTCAACAACCCAAAAAGGCAACCAGTCATTAACGAAGAAAGTAGGCGTCATTTTCTGCAATAAAGAATTTGTTTAATAACATAACTCGACCCAACATACGTATTTAATTTATTGGCCATTACGATGATTTAGATTGTTTACAGCCACTATGTTGTATGGAATTTCCCGATGCAAGACAAAATATACATGGTAGCGTTTGTCCGATTTCTACGAGTTTACTATAAAGAGGAATCGTCTGTGTTGTTAACTTCTAGATAAGGTAACATTTGCAGTTTGGTATTTACTATTTGCAAAATACATGCAATATTACATTTCAAACGTCTATTTCATTAAAGATGCTGGTCCATAGCGTAAACATTGCACAACAAATGACGGTGTCGAAATATGGCTACTTAGTGAAGTAGTAACATATTTTCCAATACTTATGATGTAAACCTGAACACAGCAATCATGATTAAGTTTACTAATTGGTTACCAGAATGAAATCGAAGACTACGCTTTGAATGTGATGTCAAACACATTTTGCATTCGACCCATTGGAGTCATAATAATATGTTCGTAGGATGGTATAAAAATAACACATAGATTTTTCTATATTTCACTTATGATCAATGTCCGATAATATAGTTGCGATTGATTGGAATCGGTTTATTGTTAACGATAGCAATGCATTTAATTTGCACATTTCTGACATTTGTGAAATGAATTGGACTCATGTTAATATGTCGTTACGGTGGTACGGTAGTCGAGTGGTAACACTCTTATCTACCATTCCAGAGGTCGTGGGTTCAATCCCTGGCCGGGGCACTGGAAATTTCAGAAATACTTCAGTGTTTCCCACCCAACTAGAGATGTACTGGTATGAAACCCAGGTTATTCTCGCGTGTATCGGTGCTATACACTGAGCACGTAAAAGAACCAAGGGATCTATTCGAAAAGAGCTAGGGTATCGCACCCGGATTCCTTGTATCTAAATACTGTCTCTCCTCATTGCTGTCTCTTCAGCAAAAAACAAACGACCCCATTGGAAATAAGTGCTTGCACTTTCATGGGTTATCCTTGACTGCAAGGTCAAAGAAATACATACAAACATACGTTTTGTCGAGGGAAATTATCCTTAAACGTTGGACATACTGATGTGATAAAGATTGTGATGACCTATTCACACACTCGTAAAAGAATTGCATCGTTAAAAAGTATACACCAAACGACAATTCGTACAGTTTAAGTACTTTCTAATATATATCCCTGGCTATGGAGCATAACGTCTTCATAAGTGTAAGCATTTCGACCGAAGCGCGTTGTTTTCTAGGTGGAAACAAACAAACTGTGGTTTAAACTCACGGTATGTGTAAGTCAGAGTAAATGTACAGGTATTCTCAATATCTTCGTGACTGCCCTATGTGCGGAACGTTTTAAACTCACGGGTTAGTTTGATAAGTTTATATAACTTTACTTTGTTTTAGTATGTTTTATTGACAATGAAGGCATCCGTTAAAAAACATTTTCCCCTAAATATATAAGTATCTAATAAACTGCAGATTTCCGGAAACACACACACGTTGATGTCAATTGTGAGTTCAAAGAATCGCAGTTTTTTTATTGAAATTGCACAAAGAAATGGACTTTCTATATAACCGTTAACAACGCTGCATTTACGTCACTATGGTATGATAGACACATGGTACGTATTCAATGTTTGGACTAAGACACACATACCGCTGTATGTATCTCTGCAATAAATGCACTGCATTTAAAGCGTTAAAATAGCGATTGCTTACATGTCATGCTATTGCTTGTCAATTAGCTTTCTAAATAAAACGTAATATTGCATGCATTACAATAAACAATAAATACGATAACCCCAAAAACTGACACACAGATCTGATACAACCCATGTATGCGTATTATTGCGGATGTGTTTGCCAACGAATCTGTAATGTACACGGATGCGACATAGCAGAATGAACATTCTAACATAACAAGAGCATTAGGATCAATCCACGACACTAGCATTGCGATTATATTTCTTAAAATCCCTCAAATTATCATAATAAATCTCCGTTACTACCATGTCAATCTAACTAATTGGTATTTACTCTGATCGTATTGTCTTATATATTTAGGATGAGCTAACGCTCTCGTGTTGAACGAATTAACTAAGGTGCAAACAGTGATGAATATTGTATTCATTGACTATGGTCTAGTGTATTACTATCCCCAGAATCTTTCTGTGAGTGCCATGTGCGTGTTTTTTTACAAACAGGTGTTTTGATCTCGTAGATATGCTTGAAAATACGTGTATTATTGCCAATGAACAAACCCGTTCTATTGAAGGAAACCAACCCATATCGTAAATAACATCTGATGGTAATCTGGCGGGCACGAACGTAATCAGACAGATAATTAAAAGGAAAATGTATTATTCATGTTTACAGCACTGAACTGTAGGACGCGATACCTCCACAAAATCATCCGTTTACGATAGCTAGACGAGTTTGCTTCTGTGGTCAAAACATTTGTAGAAAAAGCATTGTTATGTTGATTGTATCTCCTTGTCTTCGAACGTACTGACATTGAAGCCATTGCAGTAAGTTCTGACATATACGTGTAGTATATAAACCATATAAAATAACGTAATCATTGATTTTGTATTTTTTTACGGTTATCAGTTAATGTTAAAAAACATAAAGAGCTCCAGAATAAACACAGAATCGAATTTAAGAAAGAAAACATGGCCACCATTTGGACTCAAACATCTGACTTTTGGATTGTTTACATTTATCGGGCCAATGTAACTCACGAAGATGTTCACATTGCAATACTTTAAACATAAGTTCAAATTTCATTAGCAGTGTTACTGGTTTATCGTATGATTTACGATACGATGTTGATTGTACTTCGCGCAATGTTATATATCGTATTACATGTAAAAGAAATATAAACAATACGCCAGACAAACTAATGTATCCCGCAGTATGAACAGCCATAGATTTGATATTTAAAAAAATGTTCAATAAATCCTATTTCACATGTTGCTACACATTTTGGATCCACTGAAAATATTTGCTTGTTATCATAGTTCTCTTTTTTACCTATTGATGTTGTTCGAAACAATCTAGACCGTTTAGGCAAAGAAACATATTGGATACATAAATAAAAAAACTACGAATCCTAACGATCTAAATAATAAACTGCTTTATGACATATAGAACATAAATATAATAATACATATACATTTGATGTTTGTCTATTACTATGTGTTTAATAAATTACATTATTACTAATAGGCTGTTGTATCATCACTGATCCATCTTTGTATTATTTATTATGTAATAATATGTACTATATTATTTTTTTCGGCCAAACGACGTTACGTTATTATATGACGTTGACGTCACTTCCTATTTAATTGTTTATATTCATGTACGACTGATGAAGGCTATGGCTGAAACATGTTTGGTGCTTAAGATAGTTTAATAAACAAAAGTGACGTGTGTGTACGATTTATTTCAATTTATTAATGTTTATTTCTATAAGATTACGTAGTAAATTATTAAGTGAAGCCCATTTTACCATGAGAATACAATACAATATGCAGTGTTCTTTTATAATGCATGTTTTAACATGCTGATTGCTCATTGACATATCAGGCGAATATTATGTACGTACCCGCTTAAGCTGTTGCGATTTATTAAAATAATATATGACATGAATCCTCTTCAAGCATATTCCAATATAACATGTCAATGAATTCATAATTCTCATTGTTAATATTCAACAAACCGTACGAAAATCATGTCATTGATGTGCATGACTAATAATGCTGCTGCTTAATAAATAGACCAAAGTCGTAACAATCCCAGTACACTTAGATTGTTATAGACTGGTGAGTACCTAGATAACTGTGATAGAGAGAAATCAATCCTACAAATCTTAATTGGTCGATTTATGTCGTTTGTTTCTGCTTTGAGGGACGCCATAAACCGGATGAAGAAATTTTGAAAACACATCAAGCCTTCAAAACATCCTCGGAATTAATAGTGCATAATATTGATATAAATAACGCCCTTCGTTTAACGTTTCAGATTGTCCATCAAACAATTTACCTGTGTGTGTCTTACAGGTAACGGGTACATGTGCGAAATAAATTCAAACAGTTTACAGACGCCTGAACCGCTCATTAATAGCACGATCCAAATATTTATGTTTAAACACATACTTATAGTATTTATCTTTCGACTAATTAATGTGTTGTACCCACTCACTTCGAATTCATATGCTCATATAATACTTATTTGTTGATGTATGTAGGTCACTAATGATATACCGCTAATATGAAACATATAGTGATAATCTGGTTTAACTTGAGTGGGAGTGAGTTTGGGGAAAAAGAAGCGTTTGTGTTTATGAAAGTGACGAGATTGTTCATTTCATCAAATAAACCAGTGTTATGCGTGTTCGTGTTCTATTATGTTCACATCACGTTTTTTGTCTGTGGTGCTTGCTGCTCTTAATACACAATATTGTAAACGTTTCATATTCTAATTAATATGTTTTATAAACCATTTACATTTTTTGTATTTTTTTGTGTGTATCTTTTGTGTTATCCTCTTGTATTCCCATTGTCTTTTTAAAAATACAATAGTACAGAACGAGGTATCGAAGTAGATGTCTTCTGACCAAAAATTAATGTTGTTAATGGCAAAAGACTATAGGTACATTTTTATCGCGCTCCAGTAAATTTCCGTCTTAAGAGGTTGTTAAAAGTAGAGCTATGTTGGGTAAGTGGATAAAAAATGCCAACGATCTTTTTTACACATGGGTTGATATTAATCTTAATAATTAAAAATCGTTTACAAACGAACCATATTTCTTACATACAAATAATTGTATAGCCTATCCCTAAATCATTGTTTAATAGATGTGCGATAATGACGACACTCGGACAATTAAATGTGTATGCAGTATTCGATTCACGCATCACGTATCCCCGTACATATCTTCAATGTTGTCATAGTTCTGTCTCCAGAGGTTGTACGCAGTAGCGTTTGTTGTACTATGCGGATGAAACATGTTTACGATTTTTATTAAAGCTAGAGTGTTTTAACTTGTTCTTGAGACACATTGTCAACTTGATAGTTTGTATTGTATTAATTTTAACGTGATAGTTTAATATATTTTATTAATGGACCATATTTTGTTGTCTACTCATCACCTTAAGACCAATTCCCTAAACATTTTTTTTCCGATACGTGATCCACTAGGACACTTTACTCATACATATTGTATTCGATTCACGCGTCACGTTTTTGGTATGGATTTTTTCATTTTATGTCTGGATAGATACACTTTGATTTAGATCTTTTTTGTTTTAATATAAGTGTGGTGTTGGGCTAACACTCAACCGGGTTTAACCCCCCCCCCCAATGTTTAGCATTTACCGTTCCAAGTCGGTTCTCCCAGTTTTTATCGTGTATATTTATCAATGGTTTTCAGTGGTAATATATGTGGGTGAGAACAAACGATACTTGCCTTCCGTGTATAGTTTCTTGAGTTCCATTGTTTGCTAAATTTCAAATCTTGAAATATGTATCGCAGTTTAACATTTTTTTTATGTTCAACAGTGCACTAATATTATGTTCAGTTTACTTTGGAATAAATGTTTGTTTTAATCACATATACATGTTTATACTAATTATAAAGTTACGTAAAACGAATGATCTACGTACGTATGTGTCAATATGTCATCCTTATGGCGGTAAGGTTATTGGCATAAGGTACTTCGAGAAAAAAAACTCTTTGTGAGTCTGTCATTCTAAAACATGAAATATGTATTGTAATCTCTTCTGTTAGGCATCAAAGCCTCTATAACGCTCAAAATCAACGAATATTTCGTAAAATATTACGTTAACTAAAGTTAACAAAATAACAATCAGTGTTCCTTATAGCAATAGCCAACATTCAAACGCTAGATGTGGTCTGGTAACATAGAATTAACAAGATATAAAATGCTCTCTTTTTGTGACAATATATATATCATTTTGATTTCCCGCAACGATATCTATTCATGCGACACCCGAACACTAAAATGGTACTTTTGATTATTTTGTACCACAAAAAATAAAAAAGAGCATTTTGTATCTTGTTAAATCTATGTTACCAGAGCACATCTAGCGTTGACATTTTGGCTATTGCTATAAGGAACACTGATTGTTTATGTGTTAACTTTATTTTACGAAATATTTAATGAAATATTCGTTGATTTTAAGCGTTATATGGGCTTTAATAGAATAATTCATCAGTGTTGTCTTCGCATACGTGGAAAGCAAATTATAAAGCCAGTATATATAGCTAGGTATTATGTAGCTGTTAATGTGTGCTTAACATAAAAAAGTAAAAGCTTTCTTTTATATTACTAAGAATGATTGATTCAGGTGAGATATACAGCACAGTGAAATTATTGTTATATTTCAATTTTAAATGTTAATTTGATGGTGTGAGAAACTATCAATTCTGCTTGTATTCATGCACTGCTTTTATTTAAGGGATAAGGTATACCGGTAGTTGAGTGTCTATGTTGGTTTAATAGGCGGTTGGTTCATCGGTTTGTTCTCATAATTATAATGTGTCACGTCTGTGCAACAATATAATTCTACATTTCTCAAGCGATTTAATTACATTGAATTAAAAATAGGGCATCACCGACCATAATGCTCAAGTTGGTGCCCATAAAAGCTTTTTTGAGTTTGTGAGTGCAAGCCAGCTTTTGAGGTGGAATATGTGCATATCCTTATAACTGAGATTTGAGATTGTTGGTGAGCTGACTAACATTGCCAATACACAGCCGAATGATTACACAAATATCATCTTCTGAGTTTAGCAAAGACATTGAGAATGTTATTGACACTGGGCCAATAGCTTCGCGTTGGGCATACTATCGAGTTTTATTTGCTCGTTACGTGGATAAACTTCAATTATTTTCTTTTGCGTTTTTTGCCATGGTAAAAGTTTGTAAATGCAAACAATATTCTCTGTTTGTTGGATAGTTGAATACAAATACGTTTTTGTTTTTCAATACAAGTTTCTTGTTATATGCTTTAGTATCATAGTAAAAGCAAGCGTTGTACAGCGCTGAAACATACATCTGCTATTTGAATGTTTAAGTGCATTATTTACGGCAGCTATTGATATTATCGATCGGTATAAGCGGTGTTTCCAATTAAATAATCGCAGCTTATTTATGGAGGATACGCCTCTTCTGTTAAGAATTCGCATCATGTAAGCGATTCTTCCACAACGAGTGTAACCTTTACATTACAAAATGCGGTTAGATATATTATGACGAATCGAAAGTCAACATGAATCGCGTGACATTGTTTAGATGTCGGTTTTTATTTAAATATTAACCTTCATTGGCAATGACGTGTTGTCAATAAGAAGAATTAAATAAATATTGTGGCTACTATTAATCTAATAATTGATAGTAGTGCAACCTGTTAATATTATATTCGTAGTATTTTATTCGACACGTTCGATACGGTATCTACTATTAATAACTGATCGTATCCTATTCGTTCTTTTTTGTTTAAAGTAAAAACATTTGACACACAAAGTTACGGGGCATTTGTTAGAGTTACCTTATATTTGTGTTAATATAAGATACAGAAGTTCGCGCATTTCCATTCTCCGGATATTGTTGATACATATAAATGCGAGAAACGTCTTTAACGTTTCTGTCCATAATTGTCTGGTAAGTGGCTGTTTTCACAGTACAATACGCAAGTTCTTAAATACATATGAATAATTATATATTGCTTAACATTACATAACATTAGATAAATACGGATACAATAATACGCGTAATGTTGAATTACTGAAATTGTAATTAAAACAATAATTTGTGTTATGGTTGTTTCCTAGATGAATACGATGCTCTGGTTCATGACAAGATTCACGAATATAATTATAATCACAATATTAAAGATTCGCCTCTGGATTTTCAATTTATTCAAGCTAGTGAAATTAAGATAAAATATCATTGAGATAAAATGTGTACATAACATGTGTATTTGACTGTTGATCATTAGTGTTAGTGCTCAATAAAAAAACATTAAAAGGGGCGGATTGTTGGTGATTTTAACGTAATTTCTATGAATCAGGCTAATACCTTGTTGTCCGCACACAACATGTGCGCGAAAGTGTATTATCTGTTTTGCATTTGCTGAAATGCCAATATAATTCTAGACACTGGTTCCTATGACCGGTGGTTATATAGAGAATATATGATTGGTGACTTTTGATATCATGTTATATCAGAAGAGATTGATACGGCGTCGACAATGCCATTCAATTTATAATGCCACATTCAATGCAGAGACTAATAAAAACAAATAAAATCAAACAAAAATAACCGCTACATTGTATTGATTGATATGGTAGTATATCATGCAAATGATAGACAACGTGATACTATCTACTAGCGTCTGTCCAAGCAAACAAACACATTTTAAAGACCATAAATTAACCAAATAAAAAAAGAAGTGAATGAATAGTTTAAAATGAAGATGCCTGCACTTAAACGTGTAACATTGTCCGGTGGGATGACAACTCATACACAAGTCGGATGAAGATTTCATGGTGAATTACTCTGCTATTAAACTGGGTCCACAACGTATTCTAATCAATAAGACACATAAAGTAATTTTCAAGGTCTTAAAATATTCAAGTCCAGAATATTCAAGTCCAATAATCAAACGTACAGGCGGCCTGACCCTTAAGGGCTTGGCCCGCGATTCACAAATAAACGAATCCGATGTCTATCCTAGCTGTTCGCAAGCTAAACTGTCTGTTTATGATACATAGTCCATTTTTATATGAAATGGTTGCCAAAAGCTTTGTAGTTACAAACAAATGCACGTGTGTCATGGATAGCATAATCTTTTGTTATGATATCGGATCAATTTGGTGATAAAACATATACTATTTTATCAAACTAATTATAGATTAATATAGGGATCATATAAATTGAATGTTTATATTGACTATGAATGGATACTTGCTGCAATCACATATATATTTAATATAATTTATGTGTATAATAAATCGGTTATTTTCATAAGCAAATCTTTTCGTTTGAATTCAAAATTTACATTAACATATATTTAAATATTAAAGTCGATACTTAAACAACATGACTTTACATCGATGTTGATCCGATTATTAGTTACGCTACTAACTACATTTATGTTTGTATAATTACACATTCGACATGTACTTCATCCAAGTGTGTACTAGCTTAGTTTTAAAGCATTTTATCGAATGGGGTATAATATTGTTTGAAATGGACGGAGTTTAGGAATGAAAGGGTATAATAATACTTAAAAAAATATTGGATCAACGTCTCCAATGTTATTGTGCACTAGTGGCATTATTTACACATGCAAATATTTGTTATTACATTATTGTGCAAATAGTTATGGTCTCTCTATCGACTCCCACAATCAATAACCATTTGGCAACTAGCGATTTGAGCATGACCAGTGTCATTTAACAGTGAGGTTGGCAAAGTGGCCTTTTTTATACTAACGCAAATTTAGAGACCTGTAAATAATGCTGTCTTTAGTGTAAAAACTTTTATTTTACATTATTTATGTTTATTGTAACACACGTTTAGTTAATTTAAAGTGAAGGAAAAGGAACTAAAACATGCATAACAATAAAAAGCAAAATATAAACACATTATTCAGCTTAATGTTCATCCCGTAGGTCATTAAAAACACAGCTTATCTGCGTATTCTAATCCATGAATACAAGTCGGCCTTTTAATGAGCTAGTGCTAATTTTAATTAACCCTACTGCTACAATACTGCGACACAATTCATTTATATTCATCAATCGGAAAGGCATATGTGCTGCTGTAGATCTAATGACAATGCACACAAAATACGTGTTTATACTGATATAGGTTAACAATGTTCGTTTTGTTTTGTCGACGTTGACTGCATTTGTTTGCGTCGAAGTTAAGCCTGAAGCCATTGCCCTTATTGTAATTGTTACTAAAATAATGTCATTTTCTAGACATTTGTGTTCTATCATTGCATTGCAAGGGGTGTATGCGATGTCAGATAATATGATAAGGTAACTCATGACGTGACATACTTTACGTTAGTCAATACAGCAAAAGCAACATACACTCATGTATATACTGTTTCTATGACAAATTTATTGCGCTTCTGCAAAGGTAGCCTAACTAAGGGCCTTATCAATTGTAAATGCTTTGCTATATTTATTTTTTTAATAATCCTTGACGGTGAATTGTTTGCGCGATTCGGAAGCAGGATTCGAAGTTTTTTAGCTTTTAACTTGGAAGATTTCGATGTCCTAACATAGAAATTATTACGTTATGGGTTATGTTATTAAACATTGGTCTTCAACTTCCTCGCCACCAACTCTTGACTATCGGAACTAGCTGAGTGTCTGTAGAACACGAACGCACGCTGTGAACATTTATTGAATACTGGAGTCTGAAGTGGTCGATATGATAACAACAAGTAAAGGATAGCAAACAGAGCTGTTTACAAGTTAGCAAGAGTGTATTAAATTGTTCGAATTACAATATCGCTATCATCGGATTCCTTCTATTCCTGCGAGTGCGTTGTCGATCTGTTTTGGATATCACTGTCCTTAATTTGATCAATACAATACTTAGAAATGCAAGTATTGGATTTGGCTTAACGGTTTAATCCATATACTGGTTTGCATGTGACCAGACGTTTATTTAAGAAATAATATTTTTCTATCATGGTTTGTTGTCGAATTACCCACAGTAAGGAGTATAGATGTGTAGGAATTAAATCACGAGTGCGAAGCACTCTATACTCCTTACTGTGGGTTATTCGACAACAAACCAATATAGACAATTATTATTTCGATTCTTACACGATTCTGATTGATTTGGTTCAAGCTTTTGGACGTGAACTATATTTTTCAATACCCCGCCCTTCTTAGTACAAAGTTCACTATTTAGTGACGTCATTGAATTGTACAAACATATGACGTCGTTTTCATTCATATATATTTTGAAAATGACGTCACTTTTATTGAGAACAAAAATCGTAGAAACTAAATGACGTCACGTTTATTGATGCAACTGAAAAGCTGACATGCTATAAATGTTTTCTTAATTACGTTTCCTAACAAATAACATTCTTTGTAGGCGTGGTCATTTCACTGATCACCAAATATACAATTTGTTGTTTCATTACATTTATATACATGCTACATTTATTACATTCCTTTTAGAGCGGGTTTTAGCACGTGCATTTTATTGCAATATTTTCTTTATTTTTTCGGAACTATTTTCGAAACATTAAGCTCCGTCCATAATTATTGCAGAATAACCCATAGACGATTTTCTTCTTTGTTTATATGAAATCTGGCACGTGCCGTGTTAGAATAAAGAATAGCGAAGCTCAAAAAAATATATATGTTAAGACAAACTGACATCATTGAACGTTTTGATAAGACTATTCATACACACGAAACAATGTAGCAAATATGTTGTCCTCCTCCCTACACGGGACATGTATATCCACAGTGCAAATTGAGGTTTGTCGATCAATTAAAACATTAAATATGCGTTTGTTTTGTAGACTATTCTTATAATCTACTTCAAATCGAGTGCAATGGTTTGGAAGTTAACGAGCACGCTTTCTTCAAACTTATGTACATGTAGTACCAAACTAAGTGGAAACGCTGTGGTAATCAATCATTCTTATAATGTTTCATTAACCATGATGTGTACATGTACGTCAAATTTCCTGGTGTTGATAAAAGACGAGAATTTGTCTGGGAACTTTGCAAAATATTTCTTAGCTTCAATATGTTTAAGTCAGATCATCATGAAACTGTGTTCTAATCTTTGCGGCATAGTATTGCAAAAATGATTGATGATTGATTTTTTTCTGAAATATGGTCCTTAAATTATTAATTATGCAAAATTTACCTGGTCCGCTTCAATAGTTGTTATTGTAATGTCATCAAACATGATGTCAATTTGAGATCAGGATTTCCATAACCATCAATATTTTATGAGACTCTTTCAAATATAGCCCTTGATTTATCTTACATTAAGAAAAATGACATTCTCTTCTCTTTCAATGAATTTGTTTTTAATTGGATCTTTGTCAAACTTGGTATCACTGTTTGTGGGTATATTATACAGACAAAGTTATGTATAAAAAAACGGTATCATCTTTGGCAATTTTGACTTAAAGCCCTTGATTTTTTAAAGGCTTCGTTTGTAATTTTCATTAAATAAATGATTCATCAATGTTAATGTCTGCCAACATTTTACCACACATAATGCATCATTCGCTATTGTGGTGGTTTCTGTATTTCATCTAGTCGCTTTTTTTCTATAGCAAATGGTAAGCTTTAAACTATCAATCAATAATAACCGGCAACACCCAAATACATGATTAGTAAGTTCGTGTCATCTTTATTGAACCAAGCGAAAAATATGCCATCAATAGCTCTGTGGGCAATGTTTGCTAAAAGTTTAATCTGACAACTTGGAAAAAAACTCATAGATATCAACCTCCGGTTTTGGTATCAAAGAAAACAAACAAACTAAACGTCCATCTTTTGTATAATCGCTGGCAGTAGCGGGCATGAGTGCGGCATTTCAGTTTCAGACATGTTATTAATGTGTAGAAGAAAGTGCGAGTTAATATGCGATATGAATAGTAACATGTGTATTATAATATCCACTGCGCTTTCGAGAAATCCGTGATGCAGGTACGTCATATCCAACATGCATATGCTAAAACATTCAATTAACTTAAATATTTGACAAATAGCAGATATCCTTTTGCAGGGCATTGTTTTATGGAGTAAAAGTTAGGGTCATATTTTGTTCGAAAAACATGGAATGAGCTGGGGAACGACTTTATTAATTAAACAAGTATACATCCAAAAGCGTTATCGCTGTGAACATTTTGCACACCTTTAAAGACTTATTGTCCCCTACCGGTTTCACCGGAGGGGACTTATGGTTTGCGCTCTGTCCGTCAGTCCGTCAGTCCTTCCGTCCGTCCGTCCGTCCGTCCGTCCGTCAGTCCGTGTCTGTCACACTTTTCTGGATCCTGCGATAACTTCATATTTTTCATGAAACTTGAAACATGGACAGATGGCAATATGGAGATTATGCACGTCATTTGATTTTGTTCCTACGTCAAAAAATCTGGTTGCTACGGCAACAAATATAAAAAATAATAATACAAAAATCTGACAATGGTGGAGTCGGTAGGGGACAATATTGCTTGGCAATAGCTTGTTTACAATGTGTTTTAGCAAAACCCTTGACAAACATCGTTTCTATGGACCAACCGAATACAACACAGAACACATAGTAATAAATACAATAATATTGATTTCAAAAGTATGTATTTACTGTACGTGTCATACGTGGTAATGCATGTGGAGGAAGTATAGTTAGTTCCTACCAAGCGTCAATTATGAAAACCATTATTTGTATCAGATACATATGATTAATGTGAGTGGGTACTAAACCATGTGTTCATTAATATTCGTTTGCACAATTTGATGAACCCGACTTATACCTTGTAAAGGGATTATGCATTTCGTTCAACACGTTTTATGTACTAAAAAAATGTGCAGATGTACACGTGTTTATGCTTTTATATGAATAAGAACACTTATACATGTTTCTGTTGATTTCAAATGTTTGTTTCATCTATTGCTACCATTCATAAACCTAATCTGACGCATGTATTCTACTTAACTTAACTATGTAGAGATAAGCACACCGTCGGACGATTAATTTTTTGAAAAACAAAATAGGAAAACGTAATTGTTGGTAACATAGTGATTTTGAATCATATGAAGAATAATCTTATTTTATTTTATTTTTTTATAACGAATGATTATGTATTAAACGTGTTTACAACTTAATGAGTGCACACTAGTCAAACGCTAAATTCGATACAGAAGGTTACAAACAGCTTAATGTAAAACATGTTCGATGTAAAAGGTACATACATACACCATACATGTATATCAACACAATATATTTCGCAACACCAAATACAAAAGACCACTTTGATTATAGTTTTTCAGGTTCACTACATCATGCAACATGTAATAAGAGAAGCCCACGCATAGACACGTATCTAAACGTATTAGCATCCGGAATACCATGTACTGTGCATACAATACTACTATTACTGAAGCAAGAGATACAATTAACAACAATATTTAATTAACACTTAATACTCGCTTACGTCTTAACGTGTTTGAACAAAACGATCTAAATTGAGCATTACAGAAGGAATAAATTATCGGATTAATTGCGCATGACAGCAGGTACGATCTTAGACAAAGGTGATACATTGAAAAACCGAAGTCATTTAGTTCTACAATAAAACTACTTTCAGTCTGTCGCAGCACAGCAATAACAAAGAATGGCAGAAAGCTGACAATATATGCTAGTGTTATCAGAAACAACATAAGAGTTGAGCGCCCTATTCGTATCTTCATACTCATGCAATACGAGCTATTGGACGTATTAAAAGAGTCTCTAAGGCAATCATTCCGTTTGCTAAACGTCTTCTGGTTACTCCGTTTACGCCTCTTATCCGATGTTTGCGTCGCCTCCGTGGCCAAGATTGTTGTATTTACACTTGCATTCACTGAACTTTCAATAGTTGATGTAGATATGTCTCCTTTTGAATCAACTGGTAAAGTCAACAGTTCAATGCAGTTAGGTTTGTATTGATCCGTTGAATTCGATATCAAATTGTTTTGCTGTTTTGCTAGTTCCGCCGAATCGGAGTCTTGCAACAGAGTCTCTTCTTTGTGTATTGAACTTGGCTCTTGTTGAATCAAAATTCTCNACTCTTTAAAATATAGCCCTTGATTTATCTAACATTAAGCAAAATGACATTCTCTTCTCTTTCAATGAATTTGTTTTTAATTGGATCTTTGTCAAACTTGGCATCACTGTTTGTGGGCATATTATATAGACCAAGTTATGTATAAAAAACGGTATCATCTTTGGCAATTTTGACTTAAAGCCCTTGATTTATTTAAGGCTTCGTTTGTAATTTTCATTAAATAAATGATTCAACAATGTTAATGTCTGCCAACATTTACCACACATTATGCATCATTCGCTATTGTGGTGGTTTCTGTATTTCATCTAGTCGCTTATTTTCTATAGCAAATGGTAAGTTTTAAACTATCAATCAATAATAACCGGCAACACGCAAATAAATGCTTAGTAAGTTCGTGTCATCTTGATAGAACCAAGCGAAAAATATGCCAACAATAGCTCTGTGGGCAGTGTTTGTTAAAAGTTTAATCTGACAACTTGGAAAAAAAACTCATAGATATCAACCTCCGGTTTTGGTATCAAAGAAAACAAACAAACTAAACGTCCATCTTTTGTATAATCGCTGGCAGTAGCGGAATTGAGTGCGGCATTTCAGTTTCAGACCTGTTATTAATGTGTAGAACAAAGTGCAAGTTAATATGCGATAAGAATTTTAACATGTTTATTTTAATATCCACCTCGCTTTCAAGAAATCCGTGATGCAGGTACGTCATATCCAACATTCATATGCTAAAACATTCAATTAACTTAAATATTTGACAAATAGCAGATATCCTTTTGCAGGGCATTGTTTTATGAAGTAAAAGTTAGGGTCATATTTTGTTAGGAAAACATGGTATGAGCTGGGGAACGACTTTATCAATTAAACAAGTATACATCCAAAAGCGTAATCGCTGTGAACATTTTGCACACATTTAAAGACTTATTTCCCCCTAAGGGTTTCACCGATGGGGACTTATGGTTTGCGCTCTGTCCGTCAGTCCGTCAGTCCTTCCGTCCGTCAGTCCGTCCGTCCGTCAGTCCGTGTCGGTCACACTTTTCTGGATCCTGCGATAACTTCATATGTTTTCATGAAACTTGAAACATGGACAGATGGCAATATGGAGACTATGCACGTCATTTGATTTTGTTCCTACGTCAAAAATTATGGTTGCTACGGCAACAAATATAAAAAATAATAATAAACAAATCTGACCATGGTGGAGTCGGTAGGGGACATCATTGCTTGGCAATAGCTTGTTTACAATGTGTTTTAGCAAAACCCTTGACAAACATCGTTTCTATGGACCAACCAA
Source organism: Dreissena rostriformis (assembly GCA_007657795.1). NCBI lineage: Eukaryota > Metazoa > Mollusca > Bivalvia > Myida > Dreissenidae > Dreissena > Dreissena rostriformis. The sequence goes on from VMBQ01002425.1 coordinate 16,994, forward strand.
ATACAAAACAAAACACATAGTAATAAATACAATAATATTGATTTCAAAATTATGTATTAACTGTACGTGTCATACGTGGTAATGCATGTGGAGTAAGTATAGTTAGTTCCTACCAAGCGTCAATTATGAAATTATTTGTATCAGATACATATGATTAATGTGAGTGGGTACTAAACCATATGTTCATTAATATTCGTTGGCTCAATTTGATGAACCCGACTTATACCTTGTAAAGGGATTATGCATTTCGTTCAACACGTTTTATGTACTAAAAACTGTGCAGATGCACACGTGTTTATGCGTTTATATGAATAAGAACACTTATACATGTTTCTGTTGATTTCAAATGTTTGTTTCATCTATTGCTACCATTCATAAACCTAATCTGACGTATATATTCTACTTAACTTAACTATGTAGAGATAAGCACACCGTCGGACGATTAAATTTTTGAAAAACAAAATAGGAAAACGTAATTGTTGGTAGCATAGTGTTTTTGAAACATATGAAGTATAATCTTATTTTATTTTTATTTTTTTATAACGAATGATTATGTATTAAACGTGTTTACAACTTATTGAGTGCACACTAGTCAAACGCTAAATTCGATACAGAAGGTTACAAACAGCTTAATGTAAAACATGGTCAATGTAAATGGTACATACATACACCATACATGTATATCAACACAATATATTTCGCAACACCGAATACAAAAGACCACTTTGATTATAGTTTTTCAGGTTCAATACATCATGCAACACGTAATAAGAGAAGCCTACGCATAGACACGTATCTAAAAGTATTACAATCCGGAATACCATGTACTGTGCATACAATACTTCCATTACTGATACAATTAACAACAATATTTAATTAACACTTAATACTCGCTTACGTCTTAAGGTGTTTAAACAAAACGATCTAAATTGAGCATTACAGAAGGAATAAATTATCGGATTAATTGCGCATGACAGCAGGTACGATCTTAGACAAAGGTGATACATTGAAAAACCGAAGTCATTTAGTTCTACAATAAAACTACTTTCAGTCTGTCGCAGCACAGCAATAACAAAGAATGGCAGAAAGCTGACAATATATGCTAGTGTTATCAGAAACAACATAAGAGTTGAGCGCCCTATTCGTATCTTCATACTCATGCAATACGAGCTATTGGACGTATTAAAAGAGTCTCTAAGGCAATCATTCCGTTTGCTAAACGTCTTCTGGTTACTCCGTTTACGCCTCTTATCCGATGTTTGCGTCGCCTCCGTGGCCAAGATTGTTGTATTTACACTTGCATTCACTGAACTTTCAATAGTTGATGTAGATATGTCTCCTTTTGAATCAACTGGTAAAGTCAACAGTTCAATGCAGTTAGGTTTGTATTGATCCGTTGAATTCGATATCAAATTGTTTTGCTGTTTTGCTAGTTCCGCCGAATCGGAGTCTTGCAACAGAGTCTCTTCTTTGTGTATTGAACTTGGCTCTTGTTGAATCAAAATTCTCACCCGTTCATTCTCAGCTTTCCGTCTTATTCTCATTTTTCTATGTTTACACACTTGAAGTCCAACAAAATAATACAGGATCGAAAGTACAGAAAACACAACCATTGTACTTATAATATGGAATGCAAAATAAAGCTTTGGATGTATTGAGTTGTCATATTGATTTTCCAGAAGACATGATTTGCCTTCGATGCCGTTTATTTTTATTGTCCGTGTGCCGTAAAACAGAAGTGACGGCCACGAGTATATTCCCAAAGCCATTACAATACAGCCAATACAAATACATTTCGAAGTTGTCGCATTAAATTGTGGCCCGTGGGGACGACATATCCTTCGGAATCTGTCAACGGCTATGGCGACCAGAATTGCTGCAGATGAACTATTCATTGTGTAAGTAGAAAATCGTGATATTTTACAAAGCCATGGTATGTCGATGACAACCGAGAAACGCATTATATATATTTCCATCGGTAACGTTGTTACACAGTTGATTAAATCCAACGACGTTAAAAAAAGAATGAACATTCTCGACGTACTTTTTCGCCATTTATAGAAGTAAACATACAACACTAAAACGTTCCCAGGTGTCCCGACGATCATTAGTGCGATAGTATACAAAAAAGCCGGAAGTTTAATACGAAATTGAGCCATGTTTAGATCACCCAATTCATCCGTTTGAACTGTGAAATTAGACATGTTCCTTAATGTGAAATTTACCATTGTATAATCGAGGGATTCATTTATATGTTCTTCCATGTTTAAAGTGTGTTATTTATTTTTTTTAAACAAAAAAGTCCGTCATTTAGATTATAAAAGTGTGTATAATCATCAATAATAATCGTACCTTAATTCGGCTTACATAACAACAGGAAGTTTATTAATGAATAAGGTATAATACAAACAAACTTTTATCCCAACCACTAGTTTTCAATATTAAAGTCATGGGCAGTCCCTCTAAACTTTTTTATTTAAAAGCTTTGTTTAAAAAAATACCCCAAAACTATCGTTATGTCTACACGTTTATATATGTCTCTATAATGGTGAAAGATGTTGTAATATTGATTTTATGTTTTCTATCATTTGCAATGTATAAATTGTCTATCAACCAATCATACTTTTAAGTCTTCACACAAGCTGGTTAAATCCAATCCTAGATTGATTTCCTGATTGGGTATTTTCTTGTTGTCGTCCTCAACGGCGAGATCCTGAAACATGTTAAATAATAATATTAATACTATTAAGAGCATATATAACATTACAATTATTATTAAGATTTCCATGAAAATGTATCGTCATTCCTCAGGCAGGACTTAAACGTTTAATGTTCGTATTATTGTATACCTATTTTTGATTTATTTGCAATATAGTTTCTGATTGAGTTTTGTATGTTGTAAACATGTGTTATATGGCATATAAAATAACGCTAAGTACAATATAGTTTATTTTAAACTTTTAAAGCATTTCTGAAATATTTTTATGAAAGTCATAATATAATTTTGGAGGAGTCAAATAGTATTATTTTTTAAAGAATGCATTAATTTTAACGAAACGTGTATTGAAATACAAGAGGTTAATTTTATTTAAGATCAGTGTTAAAAGTTGCAAATATTAAACATTTAAATATGCATAACGGAAATTAATTAATTAAATTCTTAAAATCGATCTTAATACGAATACCGTTGTTTAATTGCTCAATTATTTTCTCAATGCGGTACTTAATGACTGTGTTAGGTAAAATATGATGGCCTGAGACTGAATTATGTACCGTTGCATGCAAACTACAGTTATGTCGTACTATTCGTCTTATTATTTTTGTATTTAATATCAGTTTTTGCAAACAAAAATGTACCTAGTTATGTCTTATGTTTCAGGAGTGTTCTTTGCTTTCTTAGTTAAGATGTGAACATTAAGAATATGGGACAGAGCATGCGTAAGCGGAATTAGAAATTGTCCATTTGATTGCTTTAAGCCTCAAAATATCTCGAATACATGTGATTGTACGTGTGTCCTTGTATAAACAAGTCACTATAATTAATTATTTTAAATGCCTGTCCGGTAAACGCTTTTAACTTAAGCGACCCTTGTTAATCCTCGCTTCCGGCAGCATATGAGTTTCGTTGGTGTCACTATACTGGGTAGGTTGTGTTTTGTCCGGGTACTCCGGGTTCTCCAAACAGCGAAAGACAAGCCAAAATGATATTATGTTTTATAAATATGTGAAAACTTACCGGTCTAGAAATTGCAGCTGTAGTTCAAAATTGTATTTTTATTTTATGCTTGCAAATGATTATTATTATATTTTTGCTGAAATGATACGTCATAATGTCATGAACACGACGTCATTTCACAGTATAACAGTGTTAATTATCGATAATTTCCACAGTCCATTTTCCCTGTTTCAAACAGTGAATTATCGTTTTAAATTCATTGATAGTTCTCTATAAACCACATGAAAACATAAAATAAAAGCACACATTCTTGTAATAACAAAACCATTTGTCATTTAAAAAGGCAATTTATTTTCTTCTCCATGACATTACAATAATCATGCATTACAAATAATAGCCAAATCAAAATATAAACACAAAACATAAAATTATATGTATCTATTGTTCCGGGCTACTCTCTTTAATACTGCATATACTGATACAAACCTTATATTTTCCTTCCAGAATCATCCGCTGTCGCGATTTAAAAACTTCGCTCAAATGTTACTGCATATGCACCATTCAACGTACAATCCAATGTGAAATTTCCGAAATCTCCCTCAATAAATACGAGCCTTGTAAGTTTAAAATGTCCTGTGATTTAAATAATGTAAAACCAATAGCTCACAGAAGCACATAAGTCCATTAACATTTCATTGCAACTCATCGCTATCTGTTCGTCTCCCGATAACACCACCTCCTTTTATACTGGCGGTCTGTATGTTTTCAATATTGGATTCGCGGACCTGCAGATTGCCTTTACTGTGGCGTACCGCTATTTATAGAGAGAAGTTGTCAATACCAGTAAGATTTGAGTTTTGTTTATGTTTAAATAAGGTAAATATCATATTAATAGCTCATGAATATGCAATGATTTATTGTGTACGACGATGAGTTATTTGAAATGGATCATTTAAATAGAGTGAAACACTAAGATGATGACACGGTATCCGCTCAGTTGCTAAGTTAACACAAGCAACAATACCAGCTAGTCAACTAACACAAATAGCATGCCGTTTTTTAATATGTAATTAATATAATAATAAGAAAACTAGACACACGGGCAAATATAATCATACGCTAGTGATTGTGTTGTTAATAATGAAGAAACTATAGTTTACTTTGTTAGTAGATTAGTTAACAATAGAAATGCATGTGATACACAGTTTGTAGTACTAAATACACCCGCAGTTCGTTTTTACAAAATACGAATTAATAGTTTACACACGTTTATTCAACGTTATATGTTGGTTGTTAAATGACAGCACGAACTACTGCTGATGTTACACAATAATTTAATGTACAGCGTCCAGCTTTATGTAGGACCTTTTACAATGTAAACATTATTAAATAATAAAAGCTTCAGTTCCTGGGCTTAAAATTGAACCTTAGAAACCAAATCAACAAACAAAGTGAAATTCACTGCACTTGAAACAGTTATAAAAAAGTACCATAGGTCGAAGTCAACGAAGAAAAAAAAAACAAGCATAACATTATCGTAAACAATGTAGTGTCACTTTATCGGTAGTTCTTCTTAAAAGGTTAAGCGCACAAATAAAACAGAAAGCAAAGAAAATCGAACCCGGTTATATAACATATTCTTGAAACGTACCTTGTTAGCGAAAGTACTAGTAATACCCTGATCCATTGTACGTGCACACATCTAACTGTTTCTGTTTCGGATCTACTTTGTAAGCTATCGCAGCTACTATTTATAGTGTGTAATACCACGTTTGCTAATTCAAATAATGCAAAATACATTTGCGACTAGTTCAACTCATTTACATACGTATTTCATCTTTCACCTAGTGAATATATATATATAAATAATACATACCTTACTATATATAGTAACAAATTTGTACAGTTTTAATGCTAATATCACTATTGCGGGGGCATTATAAATTATCGGCCCTCACGCGAGGGCCGATTATTTATATTTATAATCGGCCCTCAGAATCGGATCACGCGACGTCAACTGAACACAATTGCGTCCACATTCAGTCTTTTCCAATGGTGATTAATAAAATTAAGCCAAAAATCAAGGAAACAATTAAAAATTATAATTAAACGTAGCACACAGTTGAGATAATGAAAAAAAAATATCGATTGCAACTGAAATTTTAACTGTACTGTTGATTAGATTGATGAAACTATTTAAGCTTTAAGTTTAAGCCAAATTAAGGAGTCATCCAACATCAACATTTAGTAAACGGCACTCTTACCTCAATGACATCGTTATACCAATGCTTATATATATAATAATTAAATTACAACGATATGCACTTCCATTTTCTGTTTTTGCATCCCTTTATCTAAATTTATTTCGAACTACACTTTTTGAAACGTTTTACGAAATCGAATGCCTGCTCGGAGTGATTTATTTAAGTCCTATTGAAGTTTCCCATTACAAATTACAAACACACAATCCGAAATACCTTGCATTCGTTAGATGCTTTTTAAATTAATATTTTACCATTTAATAAACAACAACCTGTAAATTGTTGTAACTAAAATCCAGAGTGTCTAGCTTAAAGCGGTGTGTTTCGTCACATAAATAACGTCACTCGAGATACTTCATAAATGTCGTTATCAGTTGAAAGAAAATAAAAGTATGGAAAGCTGGTTCGATAATAATTTTAAGTGAAGGAACAAAATATAATTACACAATGCAGTAGAATCTCAAAACCTGTGCCCATATATAATTTAGTATAAAAGTAAGATATATATTATAGACGTTAATACACGGTTGAGCCGGGCCGGGCAGTGACAATCGGCAACAGGTCGCAAACGGCCCTCGGGCTAAAGCTCCCTGCTCCCTGCGGGCCGATTATAACTGCCCGGCCCGGCTCAGCCGTGTATTATCCTCTAAGGAATAACCAGAAAGAACATACAAAAACAACAACATTCACATTAAATGAGTGTAGGAAATCAGTACACATAATGGTTTTACATACATGCACATTAAATATGACTTAAATCGTTCATAGACATTATACTGGCTTGAAAACACAGACATAATTTATTTCTATATACTGTGTAGATTAAATGAAAAGGTTTAATTTGAGACAAAACGCTAAGCGATTGAAATAATTCTACATATCGAATGTATTTATACACAGAAAATAACACATTTTCATTGTGTAATAGTCAATATCAACCTGAGGTCAACACGGTTCCCCTTAAATGGGATTTTTATAATTGCATTGAACTTATGAGACACTTACTTGAATAAACATGTACCTTTTTTAAAGAAAAAAATGTTAACACATAATCCGCCATCTTTACTATATTTGCATGGTCAACTGCCTAAAACCCTACTGATGCATCGGGTTCGTTCACCCCTTGATTCAGACCTAAAGCGTGTTTGGCTGCTGTTGTTATATCTGACGACATGTCCTTACGTATTGAAAACTCAATTGATCAACAAAGCGTTTAACGCCGAACAATTATGGTTTGCAAACATAAGTATTTAAGTCAATTTATTTACCCGCTGTTAGCTCATTTTGAAGAGTATTCGTTATTAATAAAGAATATGTCAAGTCTCTGCGAGTAAAAGAATACTTATTGCGAACACAGATATTTTTTACAGTTTTGAATTTTAATAAAAATACATGTTGAATATACAAATGTTGATTATTTTCAATATACCATTAACAGTAACCGTAATTTTCATTTGCACATACATTAGATATAATAAATGTGTGTCTTTTTTTGCAACACGTTCCGTCACGTCACCACACCATACCTATTAAAAATGACGTAAACTTTATTAATAACAAATATCAAATTAGTAATGTATCATTATACATATTGTCAATTAAAAAAAAGATGTTTTCCTTAAAATTCCAAAACGAATGCCAAGTAACATTCCTTACATTTCTTGCGTTTTAACTTTATGTTACATATTCTAATTTTAATGCGCTACGTTATCATTACCATATGTATGTGTTTACAAGTTGTTGCATATCAAACGTTGAAGCACGTGCGTTGTTCTAAATACATTCTTGTAATTTCCGTAACCTATCTCAAAATAATATCTTCGGCGCATGATTTGTTACAGAATATCCCATACTTAATTTCCGCCTATATAACAACGCGTCGCGTGTCGTCTCAAATTCTGAATATTTCATGTAATGAAGGTCGTTGAACAAAGCAGATTAAACGCAGGCATCTCTATTCCTGGAAAAGTTTGACCATACTTCATATTATGTAACTTAATATAATTACCCCCATCTAATTAGTTCAATGGATGATACTGCATTACGATAGCTTTAATTCGTGTCCTTCATGTACTTGTTATCCTTGTATTGAAGATTATTATCAGATACTTTTTTATTCTAACTTTCGGTGCCTTCGGTGCCTACAGTACGAGTTTAAAGTGCATTTGTTCACATGAATACATACTGAGTGTAACGAATAACAACATATGATGCTGTCAGTTGCCTTGCTGTACATATTCACCTTATTGTGACCCTACATTTGATTGACAGTTCCATGTACATATCTGTATATCTTCATCAAATCATATGTGAAACATAACACGTTGATTCAGTATATGCATGGTTCACAGCAACAAACGGATTTTACTTAGCAGTTCAATGCGTGAGAGCATGCTTTTAGCATTAATGGAATCATAGGAAACAAGATTGGTACTATCAATATCACATTCGTGTTCAACGGAGCCTTCATGTCAATGCATGTCAGTCAAACGTGATCTTTGCTAAATAAGATAATACGAATAATAAAAGTGTGAGAATTTCGAACTGACAAACACTCTATATTAATGATATATGCCGTATTATTATTAAAATACTGTTAAAAGACTTTAAAGTATCAATACAACAACAGTTTAACGCTTGGCAAAAAAGTATGTTGTAACTTTAACTATATACTATAGTTATTGGTCAAATACTTAGTAATCACCAGAAATAAGAGGGGGTAACACACATTACCCAGGTATATAGAAATACTCATATTTTATACTGTTTTAAACATTTTACGTTGATCTTTGTTAAACAACTTGTTTGCTGTGTCACATTTTAGAGAAATCTCCACAGGCATGCAATATTGATTTTTTACAATACGGAAGTGAGTGTTTAAACAACATGAGGAACGCCAGCAGACTCGTGAAGAAGAAGTTTGATACAGGGGTAGAGCAAAATTCCCCCAATCTATGGATCCCTCCTTTTCCTCTATGTTACAACATAGCTGCTTAATCCTATATCGAAGAAGCCATTTAAACGGTGTGCTACTTATTAAAAACCAAACAACTTCTCAAGGGAAATTTATAATCTTTAATATTTGAAAAGATTCCGATAAAAAATAGTGTTAAATGCTTTCCTTTGACAAATTCAATACATTTTTCGTTTAATGGGGATGTCAATTGTTGATACTGTACTTCATTTTCAAAAAAATAGTATAATGGGTTAAAATATACATGTGTATGCATGAAATGGCCGCGTGGTATAAATGTCTCATTTTTATAAATGCCGTTTTTATGTGTATGCTATTAAACAGTTGTAGACCGAGACACGTTAAGTGGGCGCTGGAACATCAGTTATAGTAACGAAATCGCTATGAATAAAATTTACATGAAACCGTAAACGAATGAGCACTTTTGATAACGGGACTTTATTGTATAAGTGTTCTTCTTAAACTAAGTTGACTTGGAATGAGCTCAAGTCAAACTGTAGATGTTTATCATCTCAATATTGTGTCGCATGGTTGCCTGAGTATTGTTTTATCCATATACATTTTAATTCATACATATCTGCTTTCTAAAAGGGAATGTGCATAGTTGTAACCTATGTCAATATTAAGGGAAGACTACCGTTGATATACACTTGAATCATTGACATATACAATATACATTTGTGTAATGTGCAAACAATGAAATAAAATATATATTGTTGGCTTAAGATGCGCACTTTAAATTTCGAGTCGGTAGGATGCAACACAAAGCTAGATCTTAGTTTGAACTATGTTTCTGCTTGCAAATATTTGGACAACCTTTATTGACTTCATACCCATTAAAGTTTGGTCCCAAACGAATCAATGTTAATAGAAAGAGTAAACAAGTCATGCTGTTTTTATTTTTGTTATAGCAAAATCGTTATCTATTAATTTACCCTTAATACCAATTTATTAAGATGCTCTCATCTCATCACGAGTCTATCTAAATATAGATAGGCGTAGCCATAGCTGCAAGCTAATTGGAAAACAATATATGACTTAAAGGTAAGACATTTACATCAATGTTACGATGATTATTTTATAACGAAATGCGTACTCTTTCTGAAGGAAGTAATGCTTTACCATAAGAACACTATGCCGTTAATATTCAAAATCATATTTTTCCCAGTTCAAACACAAAAAGTTGCCTACGAAACTAAAACGATTTCAATATTCGCAAATATTACTTTGCAACAATAGTTCGTGCTGACATTACAATAATCTGTATGATTTAAAGAGCATTTCATATTATGAGCTTGAATAACGGACTTTTGATATGATTATAATTTTAACTTAGGCTGTTCTTTTAATGACCCAATGAACACTGTAAAGTAATACAATAAAGATCATGTTGGTTCTCGAAAGGAACTTTCGTTCTTACTTTAAGCGGGCATGACACCTTTTACCTGAACGGTGCACAACATATGTGAACGATTCTTGATCAATGTGCAAACACTTGTAAATCAGAACCAAGCAATACTATATTGCCTCGACGCGTTTTAATAATGCAGTCCTTCGGCTTTTTTTCGTTTCTCGACATTATTATAGTATGTGTATACAATTTGGAAAACTGAAGACTGGAGTGTTAGTATATCTCGATTTATTATTTTTGAATATCAGTTTACCTTATTGAATATACATACAATGCGTTACAAATTAATATACACTTAGTTATATAATAGTATATTTTAATAAATATGTATGTCGGACTGTTTCATCAAATTAGGTATAGAATTGCGTGTCTAGTGTATGCATTTGTGTATGTTAAATGAGTATATTAATACAAATATTATTATTTGTATAAGACTCTTAATATTTGATTGTTGTGTCTGAGTGTGAGAGTTCCTTCACTGTTGCAAAGAACTAGTAATGCTTTGTATGGGTGGATAATGAATCAAATGCGTAATGAGAATGACGAAAACTGTTTTCTTAATACAATTAGCACTCATTCCAAAAAAACGCCGACCTACACTGATAAGCAGAACATTAACTTAAATATAAAGTAAATAAGCTTTATGTTATGCGTATGATTAAAACCGGTTTATGTGTATAAGCTGAATTAATGATAATTACCAACAAATGCAGATCCGTTCATCCCTACGTGATTTTAGTTATGTATAATTAATTATAAAGCTGCATCAAAATAAACTATAATTATAATCTAGATGCGAACACACTGAGCTAATAGAACCACACTTATAACTTATTTATTAAGGTGTTGTTTGCATTTCTTATTGGTAGTTATCCTAATACTTATATGAGAAACATATTATTGTCATTAATTAGACTTAATAAGACTGTGTGTATATATGTATATATGCAAATTATGTATGTAAGCATGGTGATCTTGACAAATTGTATAAATTAAATATAATATATAATAAAAGTCCGTTTATTTATTGGTCTTATTAATGTTATAAGGACCATATATGTTTGCATAAAAAATAAACGTAAACTTACATATATGTAATGTCGAACACATACGTGTGCATCCATGTTATTTTCAGTATATTGTGTACACATTTTAATTTCCATGATTTTAAACTTGTGCACTTGAACCCATTCTGTTATATGTCAAGAAAGGACACTGATATATAAACAAATAATATGGACGTGCCATGAAATATCATACATAAGGCGAAGAAACTGGCATTTAACTTGCATTTAATAACACATGCTACCTTTCAGCATAATGATACGATGCATTTAAAATTTAATGATGGGTACAGCACTAGTATATTATGTAAGTTTATGTACCTTAACACAATTCCTCGTAAGACTCAACTATTGTTATTATCTCCAGTTTCGTTTAACCAATTGTGTTACTTATTTATAATAACAGCTTATTTGTATAGTTTTTGAAGCACACCCATATCACCAACCCAAATACATATCTATGTTTTTGTCTAGTTATAATGAAAGGTATACCACGCAAACAAACAATATGTCATTCGAAGAAACAAGGATATTACCAAATCAAAAATGGCATGCATGTGCATCAATTTCTATTAAATGCTGTTAACATAACGTTAATTCACTGACGCAATCTAACCCGATATATTGTTTACGTGATTCTATACGAAATGTAATACGATTGGTGCGGTCAGTGAATACAGATAATTCGAATACTACTTCAAAAGGGACACCATATATGAGAAATAATTATGCATCAAGACATTTTCGGCGATACAAAACGGGAAAATGTAAATCAAACGCAATATAGTAATTTGAATATGCATATTCCATGGAAAAGATTTTGACTGTTTATAACGCTGAACTCAGAGTTATTTAGTATTCCGGGCCATATTCTGAATACTCACATATATCAGAAGTGGTATTTGTAAACACTTGGCAATGCAAAATCTTCTAGAGGCATTCGATGTCAAAAATGGATAATATATGATATTACACCTCATATATATTGGTCCTTGTATATCAATATGACCGGTTTCAGTCTGTAAAATGCGATACAGAAACCTAACAGTATATGGATGGACCGGTCAATATTTTTTGTATATGGACAGTTCGGGGTTACTCACCACTAAATTTGCACTGTGTGGAAGCGTTTTATTGTACAACGTAGTATTTTGCTGTTACCGTAAGTAAACAACAATGACGTCTGCTTCCAGATTCGCAAAATTTACTGACGACGAATTAAAAGAAATGTTAGACAATAAAGATTATATAAGCAAATATTATGCAAATAAGTACGAAGTCTCGATGTTGATGGCATATTTAAAAGAAATGGATAATCCGGAGGACTTCGAAAAGGCAGAAAAGGTAGTGCTCAGTGGTGTATTGACAAAATTTTACGCTGCACTAAGAAACAAGAATGGTGAATTTTATAAACGTTCATATTTGCTGGCAATAAGAAGTGGACTTGCTAGGCATCTAGCGAAATTGACAATAGAAATCATTAAGGACACAGAGTTCAAAAGGGCAAACGATATGTTTTTGTTTATGTGCAAACTGATAAGCAAAGAAGGGAAGGGTGATGTACAACCCAAAAGGCCCATTGATACAGAAGATATCAAGTGTGCATGCACTTCTGCAGGCGAGGGAGAGAAAATCAGCGTGAAATGAAGGTTGATATGTTTGAATTTTACTATGATTACAAGGGTTTGTATCTATATTAGTGTAGTTTCAAACTATATATATTAGCTCCATTGCATGGTTAGCCTGTGGCTTTTTGAGACAATCGAGTCTGTTTCCTGGGAAAGAACCAGTACCAGGTGTCTTGAGGTGATCATGAGAACGCTCCCCCACTAGGAATCGAACCCACAAAGGCAGACACCATATCCACTATGCCTCCGCGAATATTACATTTATATTTAAAAAATATATTTTGTATGCAATACAATTAGGAAAACAATATAATTAACTTTAAATTTTCTTTACATAAATTACCTTCAAAGTTTGACCTGTCCTGAATATGGTGAACGTAACCATATTGTGTATTTGTTTGTTTCAGGGTTAGAGTATGTGTTGCAGAGATCAGAGGCAACTAAGAATCGCCAATGCGTTGAAAAAGACTGTGAGAATGAACGCCACAAACACCCCAACATGCCCAGTAGCCAGCCTCAAACTCTACTTATAGAAACGAAACCCATTGTGCAGAGACCAAAAGATGTGTTTTGCGAGTCAGAAACTGAGTGGTATGAAAACAGAGCTCTTGGAAAAAACACATTAGGAAATGATGAACAGCTTGTCCAAATTGGCAAGTCTCTCTAGATTCTACACAAACCATTGTATACGAGCAACAACCTTAACTGCTCTCAGTAATGCTGGATTCGAAACGCGACAAATAATGGCAGTTTCAGGTCACAAAAATGAAAGTTCTCTGCGCAGCTATGTCCAAGACACTACAACGGAACAAAAAAGATCCAGGTCAGCTACTCTCAGCAGCCTTGTAAATGACGATGAAAATCAGTTCAATGACGGTTTCGACGATGCACTTGCTTTGTCTGCATCTCAAGCAGAGTTTATACTTCAGGATATTGCCAAATGTGACAATGATTCCTCTGGATCGAGTGAGTTCAAGAAAACAACCCATGCTTCTGGCCAGAGCCAACCACTGCAGGAATCATTCCAAAATGTTCCTAACGTAACTCCAAGTATGAAATCGTCAGAATCTGTTTCGTTTGTGAAATTTGAAAATAATTTGACATTCGGAGCTTGTTCATGACCGACACATGTCTTTAACTTTCATGGATGCAACATTAACTTAAACTTTAATCCAATGCCTAATATGAATCCACGAGGAAATATCTCTGGGCTTTTTTGTGACAGAATGTAGTTAAGGATAATTTACTTTACAATGAGTAAATGTTAACTTAATATCTTGTATGTCCCAATGGCACACACTATACTACAACGAACAGACAATGTTAAGACACTTCGTCAAATTAAACCATTGCAAATTGCAACAATTGTTAGGTGAATAAAAAAAATACTTCTTAATATATGTGTAGTTACATGTTTTTCTATAATACACTTGCAAAATGTGTGGATTGTCTTATGGGACATGGTGTACAAATGTGTGTTTTGTACTGTTTCGGCAATCGGTCACTTGCCATAAATAAAGTACCAACTAATTGTTTGTAATAAGATTTCAATACTGCTCCAGCAGCTGGAGTTTCACTTCTTTATATTGCATGTATATAACGTTTGCATCTAAGTACTATACTCTGAGGTGCACATATTAACCATACTGTATCCTCAACCATACGCACTGACATACACATGCACATATTTGTATTCAAACTGCGTGTCAATGTACAGAAGTATTTCATAGTAATGTTACCTGTAAGTTCACAACCCTACTGCTGCTTGTATCACTATTCTATAACAACAGCAAACTCACAAACAAGACACGAAACTCACGTTGAATTGAAATGAATATTTACGACCCATTGATACACACTTTAAATGTTTCGTATACATTTCGTGAAAATGAATATAGGTAAGCTGATCATGGTCGAATTATATTGATGTTTTAAACGTTATATTATCACAATCCATATGTTACCATTTCGACTGCCAATTTATTCAGACACGTTTTACTTCCTTGCCTTTATAGCGGAGTTTATAACTGCGCAATTTAAGGTAAATGTTTTTTTTAACCTACGATTATAATTGTAAGCGCTGGTGACACCTAATGATTAAATTGTATAACAATGAAAATCAAATAATCAACTATATATAATTAAATAATAAGATTTAGACAATACTAACTGAAATAAATGTGCATAATTCGAATGGTTTAAATATGAACGTTCACCTTACGACAATGACAAAATAATTTAAGGAACTTAGTGCCTGCCAAAGACAGTGCAATATATGCAACACAAAACAACACATAACCTCGAATTATCGCCTTGTAGTGGTAAATGCAAATCATTGACATTTTATGAATTCGCCAATCTAAGATTAAAACAATCAATTTTAGGAGTTCGATTCACATTGGTATTTATCAGTAATTTCCTTTGATGCATGATAAGATCCGGTAGGATTCATTAACCTCAATATATTATCAATATTTATTTATAAATATATAATAAAATATCACACTTGATCTAGATACTTAGAACAAACCACACATTGCATATGTTAAAACATGTGTTCAAACATATATTGCTTTTATGCAAAAATGGTAACTTTTTTAACTATGGACACGATAAAACTTAAGAATTATGTTCATGGTTTAAACGCATATAAATACAATTATTAACTCGACATTTGTATTATGGGATTATAAGGGAATACGTGATATCACAGTTTGAATGAAATCAAACAGGTATTTTATGGGACACACAATTACAAATAAACTTCAATCTTGCAACAAAATATATAACATGTCTGCTGAGTGTAAAGTGTAATATATATCTCAAACAAGGATATGGGACAGTGCATGCAACGGATAAAATCATAAATATATACAAGGAAAATGTAGGGCCCTAAAATTATCCCTTGAGGAACAACAGCAATCATAAATAATGAAACAGATTTGCGGCCGGATATTATATCACATGTACCCCTGCTATTTAAAAAGTAGCTTAGTCACAAAAGTAGATTTGACGATTTGACGAAGTCGAAGCTGACGAATAATCTTATGAATAAGTCATCCGTGCTATATCATGTAAAATTTACTTCAAATACCACAACACAAACAGTTCTAACATATTTCTCATCTTCAATAGCTTTATAAAAAGGAATGCTTTACACAACTAATTGATTTAAAGAAGAACCTTTTGGTATGAAACCCGATGAAAATGGGGCTATCAAGTTTGTAGCTTTGTAATGATCAAATGTGTATTTATTAAAATTATTTCGAAGCATTTGCCTATCAAACTTAGAAGGGCGAATATTCTATAGTTTCGTACAGATTGAGTACTGGACAGATTGGATTACTGCCAAAATGACTGATTTAATTTATTGATAAATTGTTGCGTACATTTAAAATTAACAACGTGTTCCACAATTATCGTTCATTGACTTTTCATATAGAAAACGCACTGAAAACAAAGTCGTAAATGTGTGATTAAAATGCTAGGAAAGAAAACTGCATCTTAATGAAATATTTAAAAACTATATATATTTTACCATATATTTTAAGCGTTTAAAACATACTTATGTTTCATACCTAATATGCCATAGGATTACGCAAAAATTAGGATCTGATGAAGTATCAGTTATATCTACGTACACAAGTAGGCAGTTTGAAAATAAGCGTATATGTACTGGATATCAAAATCAGGATATATGCCGAACATCATTTTTTTTTAAAGATATCTCTGGCTACCATTACCTTCGTTACATAACAAATATAATCTAATGAAAATCTATAGAATGATTAGAATTAGTATAAGCATTAATATGAACTAATAACAAGAGTATATACCTTACAAAATGCCATCTAGCGATGATTGTTCCATAATACATTTTGTATTTTACAACAGAAACGGTGACCAAAATACGTAAACACATAAAATGTAAGCTATATTATCTTCCCCGAATCGTCACATATTCGCGCGAAAAGACGGGACATTTAAACGTTGAAAACTCCATATACACAGTAATGCAAATTCTAAAAAATTCCTTTATTAAATAGTAAATGCCCTACCATTTTGTTATAGTAGTACCGTTTGAAATATTTAATCACATAATTGCAAGCGTCCGTTGTATTTATTATTTTTATTCGCGTTCAATGCCGAAAAATATCGGAAAATCGCAATGACTTGTCACATGAAAACTTATAACTTGTGGAATTTATAAACAGATCGGTTGATATAAAATATGCGATTTATATATGTGTTCCTTAAATCAGTGTAACAGCGGCATATACAAATAAAATGGTATTCATCTTCTAAATTCAGCTCATATATTACATCTGGCATTTTAACCTCTGGCTTTGTTCCTATGGCATGTTTACCACTTTAGCTTTGGCATGTTTGACCTCTTGCATTTTTACCCCTGGCATTTTTACATATGGTATTTTTACCTCTGACATTTTTACCTGCGCAATCGGCGCTAGCTGCACATTTTGATTAAATTCTCAGTAAGCTTATAACCGATAATTGACTGTTAAGTTTAATATAATTTGATGCTTTAGCAATAATTAAATAATTAACTAAAAGTCGCGTGAAAAAAAATTAATATTGAAAAAAAAATGGATACGGTATCATTTATCTATCTTCGACTATCATACATTATTTGATCAGTTCAAATTGTCGAAAACAAATATTCATTAAAACAAGCATAAACATTTGCTATGGAAGTTATAGTATCGTTAGCTGCTTATTGCATAATCAAGTAAAGGCCTAGTTAATGGCAGTTAATCCTCTCCCCATGTGGTGTTCCAGTCGGCATATTGATACTTATACACAGTATTTCGGCCCACCTTTATATCTCTAATCATAATCTTATCTGTCAAGTGACTGAGAAATGGCCGTTTTTCAATAATGAATTATTGTATTGCAGTATTAAATAGAAATATGATGTATGTATTATGTATACAACAAATGCTACTAGAACAAAACAAAATGACCAATACTACTGCTACTTCCACTACAACAACAACAACAACAACAACAACTATTACTACTACTGCTATTACTACTAGAACAACAACAACAACTTGAATTTTCTTAAAGGTGTAAACAATTAAATTTGCCTGTAAAGACAACCTTTGATTGGCCTTAATTTGTAAAACAGACTTTTGTCAGTTTGACCTCCCACAATTTTCTATTAATTGGGCCTTTATTGTGATAAAGATCCCTTTTTTCTTGTGGCGATAAATGATATTTCTCTTGTTAAACAGTGGTTGACTTGTCTTCTCTTTCTTCTTCATATTTATATGTTTGGTCCTTTTTACTGTATTAGTGTTAGCAGTAGTTATATTTATATTTTATTTTTATCTTTATATAAATCATGCATGATTAATTTATAGGTCGGCTCACGAATCACACTGCACAAGTTTTGGACAAACATGCATGTGTTATAAACATAATTTAAGGATAACAAAGATCATAGCTTATATTTATTTTGATTTACTACGATCAAAGTATAAAACTGTAATAATACATAATTTAATGTCAAGGTATATAATTGAAAATAATCTTATCGGTCGGAAATTATTAACAACTACCGATGTGTATTGTTGTTTGCTAGCTTGTTTGCCTTTAGGGGGGGGGTGCTATAATAGATGGGTTAAAGTAGTCCTTCACATAACGAAAAGTCACGCAACAATCAGTTGTATAGTAAACATAAAATTGCTAACACATTAAGCTATCCGACATTATGTACTATTATGTTAATTAAATAGAAATCGATTGACCGAGTTAACGTGTCACTGAAACATGTCACAACATAAGTCTTATCGGTTACTATGGAAACGGTGTCAATTTTATTGCATACACCCCATGGTGTCTGTATGCCACTGTTAAGCTACGGGTCATTGCATTCTTTATACTCACAATCTGATTAAAATATGGTCATCAATATAATTGATATCGTGATAAAATCGATCACAATTATAGTACCAACAAAACAACATAACCAGTCCAGCTTTTGTCTATATTTTCATAATTTGCTAAAATAAATTGTATTAATTTTTACACGCGTTCGCTTAATAATGTTTATTAATTCATTGCATATTTGTACGAGCAAAATTGTTTTCCGACGAAAAATACAGAGGTAAAATCCGTACCTTTCCAAACTGTTTTATTAATGAAACTCGTCAAAATGTATAACATGTAATGCCTAATAAACATTTCATTTGAGAGATTATAAGCACATACGTTTTTGAAACGCATTCTATTGGATCAGTGTCGATTTAATTAATTGTACTTGGGGATGGGATTATACGTTGTCTTTAAAGTTAGGAAATCTGTATACATATTTTTGATCAAATTGAGTCGTTGTGTTTTTGCTGTGATAGTGAGATGAACATCAGGAGGTAGATGTTTATGATATTGAAGATGTTGATAATGAAGATAATGCTGGTTCTTCATGGTTATGGATGCTGATCATGAACATGGACTTCAATGTCGATAATCATTATGATGGTAGCAGTGATTGCGGTGATGTTATGATGATTGTTAGGATGACGAGGATGATGCACATACTTCCGATATGACTGTCGCTGCTGATGCTGATGATAATGATGATGATGATGGTGGTTGTGGTCGTGGTGATGATGATGATGGTGATGATGATGAGGTGGATAAAATAATTAGTTTTAATGATGAAGCGTGCGCCCGTCATAGCTACCATGATCGCACGTCATATCTATCGCGTGCGCACGAAAAAGAGACCGCTAAATACAATATTTCCTATGTCCCCTTTTTGCCACTGTACATAACCGTTTATGACGGAACATATAAAATCCAGGCGTGTCCAATTCGATGAAATAGTGGAAAGTCGCCCGGTTTTATCTGACTTAATCATATCGCTATACTTGAATGTACCTTATATCTTCAAATCGGCTGTTATCATTCATATTGTCCCATCACCGTCCATTATTTTACCGTATTACATTCGCGTGCGTACAATTTAGTTCCATATTTCGTACATAACTTTCCGTAAGCATTCTTCACAGAAAAAAAAACGATACAATCAATTGGCAATTGATTAACCAACACGAAGCACAAGTAATATGCGATAAACAAACAAAAAATATTTGCTAAAAATAATGTGATTTATTATTTCCTTGCTAATTTCACAGCGCGGTGTGATTTCTGTGCGTTTCATTAGATGCATATAAATCATTACTTAAACATTGATCAATTGCCATACATTTGTATATTTTAATAACAATATTAGCATATATTATCGATCTTACCGATAGTTTAGAATTTTTATATTAAAAAAGAGTTAATGTTTACAAGTCCGTTTGTAATATTATTCGGGTGTAATGATTCGTTTTTGTGTGTAAATGACATGTATTTCTTAGTGTTTATATTCAATGGCACGTTTGTCAAATCTTAAATAGGTCAACTAAATAATTATGTTTGTTGTTTAACAAATAATACATTTTAAACAAACGCTGTATGACTTCTTTGCGTCTGAGTTTTCTTGTATTTACATATCGTATGCGAGAAAACAGCAACACCATGTTTTGATCTGAAGCATAAAATTGCTTTTTAGCCAAATGCACAATACAAATTATAACGACATGGATGACATGATAATTATGAAAAACTAGGTAATACTTATGAACATATTATAATGGAAACGCAGACCATATAGATAACGTTGGAAAAAAACAGACAATATGAACACAGAAGGAAAAGTAAAAATTAAATCTGAATAACGATGCATATTTTATTGGCAAACATACACACATAATCCTTTGTAAGCATAAAATAAAATGTGTTGGATTCCGTGAATTATCGATTTTAATTCACTCGAGATCAAAGAAAAACATGTTCTATAATAACTCGTGAATAAAAATCGATATTCCACCAAAATCCAACAAATATCCTCTGTTAAATTAATGATTAAACACGCAAAGAACTCACACCGCACCGTGAAATTAGCAAGGCAATAAAAACTCTAATTTATTTTGGCAAATATGTTTTGTTTGTTTATCGTGTATTATTTGTAACACAACAAACGATACAATTATTTATTTGCAACTGAACAGACTAATGATTCATTTTTAATATTCACTAATTAAATAAAGCCAAGATGTTGTAAACGTAAAATAATGAATATTTCGTTAAAGAAGATTTCAGATTCAAAAAGTTAAGTAATAATTGACGTTTATGTTTAACTCATATTTCGTTTCTGTTGTTCATATACATAATATGGTGCTTGTTGTCTGCTATGTTATATGCTTATATGTAGATTTTGTATATTTCATTAGCGTCATGCAAAAATGTGCTGTATGTCCTGTGTGGTAAGGTTAACTCCAGACCAGCCTTTCCAATCGCGCGTTCTGGTCAGGAACTTTTATTTTTTTTAGGAGTTTAGTTACAGGTCGTTTCCGCCCCTTCACGAGTTCAATGGTATCGATCTGCCCCTGTGACTTTTCAGGAAAAAATATTTAATTTTGAGCCAAATTAGATCAAATTTTATCATATAATCATTATTGATATGAATATCCCATTTAGTATATACCTTCGAACTTTGTATATGAAGAAATAAACACTTAATGTTATCAGAAATATAAACGCAAAGAATGCAGGCTTTTAAAATAAATACTTTTACGTTACGAGAACGAAAATTGAGAGGTTAAGGGGCCTTTGAAATTGTAAGATTTAAAGAATGACGATACAAACTCAGGTGATATACTCAGGTTTGCATATAAACTATATTTACAACTATAGTTAATAATATCGTAATGCACATTATTGAAACTTAAATGCAACATACTGTTAGCCCTAAGTAATGGGAAATTAATTTGACACCATTGCTAGGTTCGAATTGTGGTACGGAAGATCTAGTGTTTTGAACAATTATTTATTTCGTTTTTTTTTACAAAATGGATAGTTATTGAAATTGAGCGAAATATATGTACATGTTAAATAAACTGCATGAAATAGGTATTTGTTTATAATACACATATGAAATTACCGTTCCGGGAAATGTGTTCTACAGATCGTTTCATGGTGATAACTTATCATACAACCATAAATTGAATTACCAAATTACACTTAGCAGAATGGCATACATATTAACATGTGAAGCAGACTATTTTCAAAATATTATGTACACGCATTTGACAGGGTTGAGCACTTGTAGCACTCACAAGCATATGATTCGAGACAATTTGTCGACTTTCTTCACACACCAGAACATATTTCATCGATATAGCAGAAAGTATATGATATCAATATAAAAAATATTAGAATATCACTATATTTTCTCGCTGAAAATATACACATCGATTAAACTCATGGAATTTGACTTCAAAACTCACGTTTCGCCCTTATTGTTTGCTAAACCATAGCGTATGCACAACCGACATTAATTTATTTTGTAGTTTAAACTGATAAATTCCATTATTTAAATTTGGACAACTTTGACAATTCGCTGCCGGATTAAATAAATACGCTTACATATTAAGAATTAAATGGATGAAGAAAGAACATTAACAAGAAGAAAATACATATAATTGTTCAAACATTCCAATTGATATGTAATAGAAACCTAAGGTGTATCATACAACTAATACTACTGTGCATTTATCCATCTACCATGGTACTTTGAACCAATTATCTTCCCATTGGCAATGCAAAACATAATCGGTGAAAAACTGCTAATTAACTACGCATGATTCGAAACCTGAGCGCAGCACCACACATAAATGTTACCATGGAAATCACAAAACTACTAGTATTTATTAAATCGAAATACTTGTTTAATCATCGATGCTAATTAAGAAATAATACGTGTACGTCGTGTTGTTAGATAACCTAAGACCGAAAGAAGCACGTTATCTACGAGTATGTGTTAACTGCCATTTACTACTACTAGTATTATTGTCATTACCACTTCTTCTTCTACTACTACTACTACTACTACTACTACTACTACTACTACTACTACTACTACTACTACTACTGCTACTACTACTACTACATACACAGTTCTCGACGACATGTTATTTAAAAGAGTTATTTTTCTACCTTAGGGGCAATAAACTCAAATACAAATAATATGCATTCACTTAATTATTCCGTGCTGCGTTAACTGATTTAAGTATTATCAGTAGCCCACGCGATAACATCACACACAACAGAGTAGATACATTAGTCGGATGATGTTACATGCGTGCATAAAAGCCGAGAATACATACATCATTGTTCATCTTCCAAATTAACATCACAAAAACATTCAGATGTACGTTGTACATAGTGCACTGTAATTGTAGCTCTTAGTACATTTGTAATATATTTGTTAAATTATTTTATTCGCGAACTACATTTTGAAACTCCTTACCGTTATGATTCCCGAGTTATAAAGCTCCATGGCTATCGCCCTGCTTCTTTAATTACTTACGACATTAGAGTCAACCTTTTCCAACTTTCATTACATTTGCCATTCATTTCATGAAGTGAAGTCAGAAACGTCGGAATGATTAAGTCCGTTTAATAATGCTTTCTCCTGTCACTTTATAATGATTGAAAGCAAAAACAAATATAATATCAAATTGACATTATTATACGTGGTGTTTAATATTAATACATGTGAACTTTATTAGTTAACGATACAAGTAAATATCAATTATATTCGTAGTATCGAAACAAATAGTGTTTCATGACTACACAACACGAAAAGATTTGAACAAATGGATGTTGACGTCAATTATTGCATGCATACTACGTAAGACGAAAACATAACACAACATTACGTGTCTCAGATTTGTTTCATTCATAGGAGATATCATAGAGTCTACATAGCGTCTTATGGGTCCAAACAATCTTCATAATTCAGTCGGAAATATATATTCAAATCTGGACAATATTCGGTCGAGATGATCTAAATTAAACATGTATGTGATACATTTCAGGACACACATTCTGTTTTTAGTATAATTCAAAGCCATCCCATACTAGCATATGCAACGTTGGTGTATCAAATGATGGTTCTTACTCCATGCATCTTTAGGGATCATGCCATGGACTGGAAACAGTGCAAAACCATAACGCAAGTGCATTTGATACATCGGCAGCTTTGGACTACACGCTTAAATACTTCATGGTTCACTATTATTATACAAGAATAACTACATAGGTACATTTATATACTGATGAGTTCTTTGAATGCCATAACATATGTAGTACGATTTTGAAGCAGTACATGTAATGCGTTCGTTAACGAAAATTCAAAGTGTACGCCCATAACATGTTTATGTTCCTCAAAAAGGTGATAGGTTATCAATATTTCAACAACCTCAATGTTCAACCTGTTTACGGCTTTATCATTTAGTAAATGTACATATTCATTGTGTGTGGATGTCGTCGAAGGCCATAGTAATAGAAGTTTTGCTTTTAATGCTTTAATGAATAACGCGCTATGAAAGCAGATGTTAACTTACAATGACACGTTGTATTATATGAGATATACATACCCTGCTATATTCTTAACATGTTACCACATGCTTTGAATTACCTGATTGTCTTTTTCGACAAAAGCACAAAACTATCCAAAGGTCGATTTTTTATGAACACTACCCGGATTATATATTCACACTACCTCAACTTGATTCAATGATTGCAAATAAAATTAGTCTCTACATATAATGCTTCTGTTTTTCTTATTTATTTTGCGCATTAAAGTAACGTTTAACATTGGCTGATATATCATTTAATCAAAAGCAACCGACCGTGACCGGAATATTTGCGGAGAGTTAATGTCAACCAAATCTATGATTTATCAGACACAGTTCTATATGGCTTTCACGAACGTTCTTTGCAATTAAGATAACTTCTTAGCCATTCGTCGGATACATCATTTTTTAGCTGATGTGCTCGATGCCAAACTGTTTACAATTCGTCTTAAACAGTTTCATCAGTGATTTAAGAATTTGATGAAACATTTTTCGAACAGCCGCCATTTTTAGCTCGTATTGTCTGAATACGAAACCTCAGATACAATATACTATTTGTTAGCGTAATTTCATAATATGCGCATTGGAACAAATGATACAAATATGATACAAATTGTGTGTTTAATTATTGTAAACATACCTTTAAGAAAAATGCATATTTCATTACTTAGATTGTAGACAGACGCCCGTGAAATGAACTACACAATATGGACGTAACTTTAATTAAACATTAAACAGTGGATATTATCTCCGAGATCGTATCTGCACTACATGACCTTTGAAATGCAAGAGTACACGTATCCCACGTATTGCATGTTGATTAAAACATACCCGATTATCTTTAACGATTAACGCTGCCCTTAAGTTTAGTGAGAGTGAATTATTGCCACGAATTCAAAAGATTTATATCATTCGCCAAGCGTATTACATTGATTTTTTTGTTTCGAATGGAAGTTGAGATAAAAATCGCTGTGCATTGAAAGCGTCTTCTCGGAATTATTTTCCTTTTTTTTATTACTGTCGTTTTTGGGTTTAATGCATATTTTGTTCCGTTAACACGTTTTGCTGGATTAATGACTACAAAGCCGTGCCACAGTGTGTGTTGTTATTTAATCTTGTCAATGGGTGATGTTTTAATATGTTTAAAATAGCTAAGTTTGTACTGATTAAGCAATGCTTTTTTACTAGCCATGCAGATATTTAAGAAGGTAAAACTGTAAAATAAGTTATACCACAACCGAGGTTGCACAAGGCTATACACAAGGACACTGAAACACTGTGGAGAGAGATACAAACATACTCGAAAATTAATAGTGCTATTACAGAACCTGCATTAAATTGATAATTAAAATAGAATCATTCAACCTAAAAGTTTGAAAACAAAATGTGTTATTGTGTCTATCAAATGTTTTTATATTTTCATTTACACGAAACAATAAAATGTCAGCCTTTGCAAATGGTTGTCGAAATATATAATCTAATTGATCTGTAAAAATGTATAATCAAAACAACTGAAGATTACCGATTTTCTCGTTCTGATAAATTTGCGATTAAACTAAAGCAGTATAAGCAAGCACATTCTTGTATTATTATTCGAGAAAAATCAGGAACATATGCATGATATGTGTTATCAACACAAGATGTTTATATATCAGAACAATAGTAGCAGCTGTTATTATTGACACTCCTGTTGAATCATATTACATCGTGGGTGCAAAATCATGCAAGTATATACATGTATTGTACAAATCAGATGTGTCTACTTGTTGCAATTAACTTCAAAAACGTTTGTGTCAGTAAATAATAAATCATGGAATGAATGACATCGACACAACATTTTTCTAAATAAAATCACTATTCATTCCAAGAAAACACTGACCTGTTGGGATAAACAGAAAAGGTACGTTTATATACCCTTTACAAATCACCCGCATTTTATGCGTGTGATAGCAACACCAGTAATCAGTCATAAACTTTATTAATGACATCAACAAATGCCGATTCGTTTATCCCCACGGAATTTATAATTAGTCATAAAGCAGTATCAAAAGCAACCATAAAAGCAACCATAAAAACAACCATAATTATGATGTATTTGCAAACTAATGAGATTTCAGAGTCACGATACGAACTATTTCTATTTTAATACGATGCCATTCCCATAACATATGGGTATTCATTATAATACTTATTAGAGATAAGGCTATGGTATAAATGTGATCAATTAATACATGTGTCTTTGACTTAAACCAGAGTACTCACCGAGTATCTACACAACCCGGGCACATAATTATATAAATATATATTTGAATAAAGATTTTGTTGCAAAGAATACATATCAACACAACGTTTTAAAGTATTTTGTCGAGCAAACTTAAACGCTTCTCATTTTTAGAGTCTGTTTTTACAAATACTTAAATTATATCAATTCATCCGAATTGATGAATTTTTTCGAGATTAAATAATTATCGCAACGTATTTTTGTATCGACACTATCTTGGTGTTGCATTTGCTGATCTATAATAATTTCCGCTGTATAAATTATTTGATTTATATTGGTCGCATAATCATCAGTTGCTTATGTATTTAATATGTGTAAACATGTTTGTTCTTTACGGATTATCTCAGAAAATGCATCCATGCCAAGTGATTGCGATATCCTTTAATGCATGTAAGCGATAAAGAGTTGACACAGCCTCATTTCAAAATAATTGTACTGTATCTTTACCTTAGACCTTTTAGTTTGACGTTGATCTTGCACGCGACAGACGTTTTCATAGATGTGAACATTCGTGCCAAGAAAAGCATTTCACGCATTGGGTAGTTACACACCGGACATGTTTCAGACATATATACAGACATACAGGCCTTAACAAAAGCAGACACGCATAATTTTGGTACTGCAATATACCAAGATAATTGAAATGTGATGGGGTTCATTACTTTCTAAATCGCTGTATAGAGTGAGCTGCAAAAATCTCGTGTGTGTGGATTTTAGTTTTTTTTTGTTATTGATTTTCTTTATTTGTGTGCTGAAAAGATGTGTTATGTACATTTTCAAATACATGTTTATCTTAGTATTTATCGTCAGTAAAATATATTTGTTTAAATATATTGTAACATTGCATGTATATACGGATTAATCTTCAGTAACGTTGTCGTGGAAAAACGTACAAATCACTTTAATAAAAGTGTAACGACTTTGTATCAATACTTTACAAGATGAAGTATTAAGCGTGTTCTTCAATTATCCTAAACAATAGTTTCAATGGCTCATGCACGGTATACCAAGGCAATTAAAGTTCCCTACAAGTTAATTAGTTTAAAGTAAATTTGTAAAGGTATCAGTTCTAATTAAACTAGTGTATGACAGTTCAACATATACATAGTGTATGTTCTTTCCAATTCACTAGTTGCAACATTTCTATCCATAGTTTATATAACGCGTTCAACTATGGTCTCGTATATCAATCCATGTTACGTTTCCGTCATGCCAACGCGTTGATCTCCTGTAAATACGCATTGTTCTTGTCAATGTTTCAGGATAGTATATCTATCCGGCTTTGTATCTATAAGTTTTGCTAGTTTGCGTATTTTTCTGTTGTGCTCTAATGAATTGTAATTTATTTAAAATTCTTTCCAACATATTAGAACCAGCAGCTTGTATTTGCATAGTCGATGTGTTGTCAAAAACATCGTACACATTCACAAAATGCCGCTTTATCATTTGGTTCTGTTGTTGGTCAAGTCACGTGTTTCAATCAAACTATTAATCTCTAAATGTTTAAATGTTGAAACGCATTACTGACCCTATAATGGTTTTCTGCCAAGTTAGCATTACAAATAATGAAAACGTGATTGATGTACGAAAATAACGTTCAAGTTACGTTATAGGAGGCATCAATCACATTTTCTGACATCTACAATACTTATTAGTATGGCAAGTGTATTGTACCAGCCGTCATTCGTGCCTCGCAAAATCTATTAAAATCACTTAATTATTAACACTTGAATCCAATAAAGTACAGTTACAAACATCTATCATTGTATTTTCTCTGAGCTTAAATGAGTGGTTTTATTTTAACTATTAATTCGTTGACTTAAAAAAGACCTTCAGTAGCTTATATATTGAAAACATTTTTCATGATCAGTTTAGATGGACAACACACATCCTTTATCACTTTGTGTATTCGGAATTAGTGAACACGTTAATCCCTGTGGAGTAATTACGATTCGACACCAACTGCATTCGCTGTTTGGATTGTGTGTCCATAGATCAACCAACTAGTAGTATAAAGATGCTTATTTTCTACATGACATTATAACGAATGTATTTGTAATAAAAAGAATTATTGTATTAATGTTTATCTTGTGTTTTTATCTGACGAAATGTCTATTAGCAATTGATAAGCTTGTTGAATCAATGGCACATAAATATAGACAGGCCCTGGTGACACGCGAAATAATATTATTATTAATTATTATTATTAAAATTATTATAATAATAATAATAATAATATTTTATTTTTTTATTTTTTTATTATTATAATTATTATAATTATTATTATTATTATTATTATTATTATTATTATTATTGTTGTTGTTGTTGTTGTTGTTGTTGTTGTTGTTGTTGTTGTTGTTGTTGTTGTTGTTGTTGTTGTTGTTGTTATTATTATTATTATTATTATTATTATTATTATTATTATTAGTATTATTATTATTAGTATTATTATTATTATTTATTTTTTATTATCATAAGTAAGTTTTTAATATATTATTAGTTATTTTATAATTTATGTTATACTATTAATATACAATTATTTTATTAATTATTTATTTTATTTTAAAAATAGTATTTGAATAAATTGTACAGAAAAGATGCCCGGTGCAATATCACATATTTTTCAGAGAATAGCGATTCAGAAAGCGCGTCGGGATGTAGAAATTCGAGTATGCAACAAAATAAAGTTATTAAAAACATATACTTGATCAAAGAGTATAATATAGTAGGACGCTGGCTTAGGGATCGAGAGGTCCCGGGTTCGAATCCCGCCCTGACCACTGGAATTTCCTTGAGCAAGAAATTTATCCCACATCTGCTCCTCTACACCCAGGTGTATAAATGGNAAAAAAAAAAAAAAAAAAAAAAATACTCATTGCAGTGTTTACATTACTACCTTGAGTGCTCTAGGTCACCTAGGACGACCGATTAGTAGAAGATGGTATGCTGATGTTAATTTATCACAAGGCACGCACATAATTCTGAATTGGAAGGTATTTATTAAGAACATTAATTCATTAAATTCAATCATGCACTCAGCATGACACTAATTACCGATGTCGCCAACTGTCCGAAGGAATTTAGAGAGTTCCACGTTGGATCTTGAGCGGGTATAAACAATTTTGTTTTAAACGTGTATTTATTTTCGTTCAGCATGTTCATATTTTTGTGCACTAACTGCGCATATCGACAACGGTCGGAATGAATTAAGCGAGACGTATGTTTGTAAAAGAACTGTTGACGAAGATGCAACAAATGTACGTTTCATTTCCATGTTATCTAGCTCAATGTTTAAAGACCTTATTACGAACGGAACCATCATTAAATGTATTCCTGTACTTGTCATTACATAACAACCATATTTTATTTTTATTGTTAAAACGACGCATTATCTGCAATTAAAAGCGTAGTTTACGCAATGTGTTATCTCTTATTCACTCTTTTTCAACGTTATATGTGCTCTGGTAACATAGTTTTAACACGATACAAAATGCTCTTTTTTATTTTTTGTGGTACAATATAGTTAACACATGTTCATGTACCAATTTATTGTTCATGTGTCGTATGAATAGATATAATTGCGGACATTTAAAATGGAATTTATTGTGCCACACAAAAATAAGAAAAGAGCATTTTATATCTTGTTAACTCTATGTTACCAGACCACATCCGGCGTTGAAATTTTGGCTATTGCTCTAAAGAACACTGATTATTTAAATGTTAACTTTATTTTACAAAAAATATTACGAACATTTCGTTGATTTGGAGCGTTATAGGGGCTAAAATAATTCGATCAATGTGTTTATAGGATCAAACAGCACGTGTCCCCTCATATTGATTGTAATAAACATCAGCAAGCAAACGCATACCTGACGTACCTGGCTTTGCGTTAATATGTTTATTTTCAATATAATTAGTTTATCATATGATTTATCACGCTAACAGTTTACACAACTAATTATTGATTACTAATTACTGTGGTGTTATAAGATTTGCACTCTGTATACACAAATTAAAAACATATGATACGTTCATTTATTTAAGACGCGTCACCTCAGGTTTCAAAAGTGTTCTTGAGATTTTCCGAAAAAAACATTTCAAGTATAAAAGGATATCAAAAACGTTCATACTGCATTACAGATTATTTTATTTTTTGGTAACCAGTAATGAATTTTACAAAGATCCATATTTAATTTAAGAAAATAAGTTGAATAAACAAGGACATTTTAATTTAATATCAGGTTTTGTATTAACTCATGATATATTGATTGCAATTGTTATAGCGAGACTTGCTCTGTTTGAAATAATTTCAGTTTCTTTATTTATGTTACATGTTCACGTTTACATCACTTATCTCTTTAATATCGATACCGTGAATTATTCTGGAACGTTGCATAAAGAATAAATCGACGGTTGTTGTAATACTTGCAGTATGTATTATTTTAAAATTGATTTACAATGCATATTTTTCCGGGTGCTTTTGTGTCAAACTAGTCAGTTTGTCGGACCCTTCCATTATGTTTTCTAGTCACGGAATGGTAGGCATAATTAAAAATATTGCATGTTTAGACGAACATTTCTCTATACATATAAAGTATACATCGACCAATGACCAAAGTACATGAACCTAATTCTTAAAATGAGAACATGTGTTCTTGAGTATTGAGCATTGAGCACTGTTGTGCGTAAGCGGAACCTTTTTGAAAACCATAACATCACCTAAGTGTACGTAAGAAGCTTATGTAGAAACGTCTCAAAAGATATACTTGTGATTAAACTGTTTGGAAAACTGTTAATATTTTGTGTAGTTTTTGGATTTTCAAAAGACACGTTAGACAACGTTATTGTGTTCAATTCTGTATTTTAATATAAATATATATCGATACTTAGGTTTTAGTTTTCTCTCCACTATATCGATGCTTTAAACGGTAGATGTGGCCATGTATAACATTGTTTCTCAAAGCCAATAAAAGCGCTTTACAGAAATATTACTCGTTAAAGGTTTTACATGAGAATAACCTTACAATACTTCTCAAGAAGTGTCAAGCAAATAAAATGTACGATAAGGACATACTATACTGGATTGTATTTACTAGTCTAGACTGAATGTGATTACTTGCGTCTCCGATCGGTAGTACAAATATGGAATTCACATGCAACTGCAGTTTTTACGAGGAGCTGTTTTAATTTCCAATTTGTATATTGATTTGTCAGAGATACTTAACAAAATGGAAATCCGCGCCTATTCACGGGGTGATGTACACTGATTCTACAAATTAAATACTACATGCAATTGCATTTAATGGCCAAGTAAGACTGGAAAACACCATTCAGGTAGGATCATCACAGTGATTGTATGATGGTTTGTTTGTTTTACGCTGCTTTTTTATATTTGAAGCTGTGTTTAATGTACGTAACATACATATATTCATTAAGCAATGCGAAAAGAAAAGTCAGCTTGTTGACCCATAATTCTCAAAAATAATTGTAACCACACTTTTATCGAAATGTTCCTGTTTCTTCAAGGATCACACAGAGTAAGATATTACAATTACCGTTCTGAGGTTTCATTGCACTCCGCTATTTCACTACGAATGTTTGATGGACGAGAATTCAAGTAAATCAAGTACACAAATATAATATAACAATGCAAAAAGAGACTAAACAAAACAGTTTTATTGTTGACTTTAGCAGGCTCTATTGCTCAAATGACGTAGTATAAATTGGCTTCGGTCGGACATGTTCCTTGGAACGATTATTCCACTATGTTGCGATGGCCAATATGCTACATATAAGTTTTTATGCAAAGCACAACATACACAAATTCAACTTATTCGATTAATATACCGAACGCCATATAGTTATGATCGGTACACGATGTTAACAAATATATTTAATTATACATTTTCATTGTTTGAAGCAAATGAGTACGCACGAGCCTCAACAGCCGCTACTTTGTACTGACTGTTCAATCAAGTATTAAAACTCTGTATTTGTTCCACATAGCTCGTTTAAACCCTACTCTCTTGATTTGTGTTTATAGGAAAACGTGATTCAGCCCTGTTGACACGAAGTATGAAGATAGAGAAGTAATTGGCCATCAACGGACAACGAATTACATCGGATATCAGACGATTTTCAATTACACTTCAAACAAACTGTATTCTGTAAAAACGCGCGTCGCTTTAATATTGTATGTTGTACTCCATGGGTCTAAGTCGACAGTCGATATGTGTACGACAATTTTGCGATAAAAGGTCGCTTGTCGTATCGTGCGTCGCTTTTAATTGTGCATGTCGCCCTTTGAGATAGACACACGACACGACAAAATAAATTGTCGCTTGTCGTTTTAAATCTTCGAGCATCGTGTCGACTGATTTGTCGCTTTGATAGTCGCGTGTCAACCTTGAGGACGACATCCACTATTACACTAAAGTGAATCCGCACTATACTATTATTTAAGTCAGGCATGTGCATGAGTGATAGCATCATTCAACGAAATGTTGTTGATTGTGATAGGACTTTTTTTACAACAAAATGCAACAGATTTAATATCGCTTTAAAACACACTGAATAATCCCTCGGCGGGAACACAATCTCCAGGCGCCATGTTATATAACTCTGTTGTGTAACTTGATTAAGTAAACGACTCAAAAATATTAAAGTGCATTTTGCATATTTATTGTCATAACGATGGTTAGAGATACTACAAGCTGTTATTGTAGAACGTAACAGCTGTTTTGTTTTGATTCAGATTTCATACAAACGTTGTTATTGTGCCGAGTAAACGAATTTAGAAACAATAAACTAAACGTGTGTGATGTATTTTTTTCGAAGCAAGACAAACTCTGTACAAATATCGATGACTTGAGTACGAAAGTTTGAAGTTTGTGTCATACAAGGTTTAGTTTCTTTTATTCGAAACGATTGAGGGCGAAGTCTGGTATTTGAATAACAAAATCAGGTTCTGAATGATTGCTTCATGCTTCATGCTTGATGTGCAATCGACAGTCGTCGCGTTGCGTTGTAAATGTCTTATTCAGATAGATGCCTATCTTACTGGCTTTCGTTACGCAGTCTCTAAGACATTTCAATTTCTTCATCGCTTTTCACAAGTAGGATAATCTACATGTACCACGCGTGGAAATATTTGCTTTTCCTCGTTCTGAATACGTTTGGCAAGTATATATCAATAATGCAGCAGCGCAACAGGGTATATAAGGTGAGAGAGACATAAAAGGTCATGATTTGCGATTAGAAATTCAAATAATTAACATCAAAAGTTTCATCATTGCAAACAACGCAAATAGTTGTAGGACCCCGATGATAAAAGTATCAGTCGTGGTGCAGCCTTTAAGAGCAAAGGAAGCCGTACGCTCGACCAGAACAATCATCGTTGAATAAATTTAAATCGTTTGGCTGTCAAACGACCACACCTTGAACAGATTACAGCGTTTTCTCACACACTCGACTTTCCAATCAAGGATGTAAAGTACGCCGCAAACTGATGGCTTATCTACAGAAGGCTTCTTACTACAAGGCCTACGTAAGTAAGCAATTGATTGACTACGAGCCGATGTACTTCGAGGAAGCATGGACAAAGCGAGAATGACTGTTCCAAGACTTTATTAAATATAGATTAAACAGACGGTAAATGCGATGCCGCCCTACTCCAACAAAAATACAAACACGCCGAGAAATACTTTCAGAAATAAATGTTTTGCTGCAATAAATAGAATAACTGTGATGTATTGTATGATGGTGTACTTTGATAAATGTGCACGTTGCATGACTGACTTTTAAGCTTGGGTGACGATTCTGTCCACTGCGCAGATGTTACGAAGGCGTGAATATGATTGAATGTTTGTTTGGATTAGCATCGCAAATTAAAATGTTGAAATCTGTTCATGTGCTGGTCGTTGACTTTTTAGAAAACATGTGGTTTGATCGTTCAGTAGAATTATGTTGAGCTTATGAAAGAATTCTTATTGAATTGCGATGGAACAAAGAACTTGATCAGACAGTTTCTGACAAAACTCTCACTCGACACAAATGCAATATAACACATACTTATTTAAGAAATATAAAAACACATTAACATGATCAAACCTTCATTTCATGTTCCAAATTTAATCTAGTTCTTGCGCAATTGGTTAATGAATGTAGATTAAATAAAAAAAATATTAAACCTTGCACTGGTTTTATTTGTATTTACTGATTAAAGACTGCGGTGTGAAAGGCATTCATTGCTAGAGGCCATTGAAAATAGTTACCGTTTTCCTTCCATGACAAACCACTACGTCTGGTTTGCAATGATTATATATTTCCAACCCTTTGACAGTATTCCACGTATATAACAAAGCGCCTCATAGCCTCGAAGCGGTTTATTATTCGACAATTCTAAATTATCATAATGTAAAACTACACGCATACTTACCATGCACCGTAGTTTAAATGTGTTGTATTGGCATATAACAAGATAAGTGAAATCCAGATTTTTAAATGTCGACTGTAATAACATAACTTAAAACAGATTCAGGTTTTAACAAAAGTAAAATGTAAATTTGGAAACAGATACAATGAACCAATTTATATAAAACGTGTGTACTGGTGCAATCATTTACATTAATGTCCCGGTGTCTCGATTATTTTAATCTGGTGTGTAAAAACGTGCTTCTTGACACAATCTGATTACTTTACAAACAGATCATTACTTCGAGCATTAAAGTCTTGACTGTTCTGCTGGCGCGATATAAATTACAATCGTTTGTTAAAGGAAGGTTTCTAAAGTTTATGGAGGCAATTCGTGTTATTTCTTCATTGCAATGCAAAGTGGACAGAAAACTTTGTTCAGTGTTTCGAATTGAACACACTCTCGTGTGAACGGTTTGCTACTTGTACCAATATGCAATCTAATGACTTGGTTGATAGTTCTGCTGTGACGACCCAGCCAGTGTGCATCTGTGTGTTGATACACGTTTCATCAATATACTGCAATTATTCGTATTACTTCTTAATGTGTTTACTTGTACGTGTTGTATCTGACATTAAAATATACTTATGAGCGCAGTATCATCTTCTGTAGTAAGCATGATGACAGAATGCTTAAAGCAATGTATATAATTAGTGTTGTTCATCAAAGTTGGTATTGGCTTAGTTACACAAGGTATGCAATACTGTGCAGTAACCAACTTCGGAACACTTAAGTTTGCTTTTGTCATTAAATATGAAGAGCCTCGACTATCTTGCGATGACCATTGAATTGGTTTGTTATTGGAATGATGGGTGTGAGTTGAAGTTATAATGCTATACTCTAGGGTTATACTGACTAAGATGTATTTTTACAAGTTATGCTGTGCGATTGGCAAAAGTATGAATTTTTGGTTATAATGGTATCGTGTATGCTTTCATAGAACGCTTTGTGCTTATCGTTGTATGATACTTTATTATCATCGCATGATACGTTTTATCAAGGTATGTTGCAGGGTTATCTTTGAATAGTATGAACTTGGTTATAAAGATGTGTAGTGTTGTTATCGTGATGTGATATGGGTGTATATTGATATTATTTGTGTTTATAATGAAATGCTGTGTATTTATCACGAGTAAGTTATAGTAACATTTTCATTAAAAAAATATGTCATTTTCTTAAAAAAATGCATAATGTACTACTATATTATATCTAAAACAATGAAACAAGTTTACCAGCGAATACTATTTGGACGCTATATCGATAATATATCAGTACCTAGTCAGGCGTTGAACAAACATTTTGCTTTCTATATTGTGCAACTTTGAGTGAGGGAAATTGGTAATTAGTAACAAATGGCATGCGATGGCAATACATCAATTTAAAATAAGTGTTCCACGATATGCAAATTATAAATACATCTGTATGCCCTACAAATACATCAAATGTAAATGCACGCCGTCAAACATTAGTCATAGGATTGTAAAATATGAAGTCATATTGCACGTGCTTACCTTATATAAATGAGACGTTTATATTGTACAGGTAAAATTAATATAACTTAATCACCATATATAAATACTGACAGTTTTGTGTTATCTTTTCTCCAAACAGACGAATTAAATCTATAAACACATGAGAAACCCCGTGAAGACATGCATCTTCCTGAAGCCGAATAATTAATATTAATAAGGCCTATGCACATCTTAGAAGTGCTATTAACCAGTTGGATAAACGTTTAGCACACTTGATTACTTATGACATTAATTGTCTGTTTATTGGTAAATCACATTTATTATGATGTTTAAAAGTTTCCAAACTAGTTATGAGTACAATTTTGCACATTCTTTTACACAATGTTAATTAACAGGCTTAAATGCGTTCGATTCATTATTGACAATAACACACCTATTTGCTACCAACTTTAGTTCCCCCCCACAAAAAAACCCCACTGCAACCAAGTATATGTATACCTGTTCAATTATGCTAGTCTGTTTTAGCTATTTGAGTATTTAAGGCGTATGTATAGTTAATATTGATAATGATAAAGAGTGGAGACCTGCTGCAAAGCACATCGAAAACGGTCGCATAGCACCGCATATCCATCCGGGTGGATAGTTCATTCAGCACGCCCCAACACGAGTCAGTGTTTGAAAGCAACTGTTAAGTATGTACATACAAAATGTCATGGCAAATAAAAATTCATACAATAGTTTCAAACAGGTGACGTAACACGCCTGACGTAGACTGATAATACAAACATCAGTTTGATTATGTTGTATTGATGTAAACAAACGGCAAATACAATCCGCTTTGTCAGACAGACAGACAGCCACACAGAATGTTTTATTGACGTAAACTTTACAGTTTATTGTCGTTTACAAATAGTTCTACACATGTATATGTTTTGTTTGAAGAACCTATACTATCAACAAATTTTCCATCACGAGATTCAGCGTTGAGTGAAAACGAACCCGTGTAATATTGAAGGAATCGAATGTATCTAACCATTCACTTTTGCTTGTCTACTTTTCATTGTAAAAAGACGGTCCTCTTGTTCTTAACACCATAACATTAGTTTTACTGATATTAACTTCAAGTCCCCAAAAATCACACTATTTTACTTAGGTTGGTAATACTTTGTTGAGGGTCAGTTACCGGATATTACCATATCATAAGGAAAAAGCATACGCATAAATATCAAGTCATCATACGGCAGTCCAGAATTGACGTCTTTTTCTAAATATAGTTCAAGGTCATCACAACATATACAAAACAGCAACGGCGACAGTACCTCTCCCTGTTTGAGACCAATCGCACAATTAAAGTTATCCGAGTATAAATAACATTTTT
This sequence comes from Dreissena rostriformis, assembly GCA_007657795.1. NCBI lineage: Eukaryota > Metazoa > Mollusca > Bivalvia > Myida > Dreissenidae > Dreissena > Dreissena rostriformis. The sequence continues at coordinate 55,104 of VMBQ01002425.1, forward strand.
GTAGACATCATTTAACTTGAGAATACGCATCCTTTTTCTTTTCTTTATAAAATAATTTACCGTTAGTACATGCGTTATAAAGCTTATACCGTAGTCCATTTAAATAGACCGAACAAAATCCACGTTTCATATCGATAAAACAACAGTACAAACGTCCGTTAGCATTCACGACATTTTGATATATACCTTATATAACCTTATATTGGTTTTACTTTTTTTTCTTTTTTTTTATGAATAGCTTCCAAAATTCTCTACGCTTTGAGTGTCTAAGACTTACGATTTATTTTACTTTTTTTTTTGCATTATATTTCTGTCGTTTTGATTTAATGGTACGTTTGTATAATGATCTTATATTTATCATAACACTTTATCGCTATCTGATCTGCTTGTCTTGCTTTTATTGTATTCCATTAGAGCTTTAAAATTAGCGGATTTTGCTAGACCACTATCAGACCACTTTACTCGCGCAAAGGATGTGTTATTAGGGTCCGCGTTGTCGTTGGTTGCTTTCGTTCAAGTGTTCACGTTAAGTTTTGTTTTCAAGAAAAAGCCATCGAGTAAAACACTACAATGCTGTGACAACTGCTGGAATAAAGGCCTACTTAATCATATAATGAGTGATTAAAATAGACAAAATGCACACGTGTGCACTTGCGATTNTTGATTATGTTGTATTGGTGTAAACAAACGGCAAATACAATCCGCTTTGTCAGACAGACAGACAGCCACACAAAATGTTTTATTGACGTAAACTTTACAGTTTATTGTCGTTTACAAATAGTTCTACATGTGTATATTTTTTGTTTGAAGAACCTATACTATCAACAAATTTTCCATCACGAGATTCAGCGCTGAGTGAAAACGAACCCGTGTAATATTGAAGAAATCGAATGTATCTAACCATTCACCTTTGCATGCCTACTTTTCATTGTAAAAAGACGGTCCTCTTGTTCTTAACACAATAACATTAGTTTTACTGATATTAACTTCAAGTCCCCAAAGATCACATATTTTACTTAGGTTGGTAATACTTTGTTGAGGGTCAGTTACCGAATATTACCATATCATAAGGAAAAAGCATACGCATAAATATCAAGTCATCATACGACAGTCCAGAATTGACGTATTTTTCTAAATATAGTTCAAGGTCATCACAAAATATACAAAACAGCACCGGCGACAGTACCTTTCCCTGTTTGAGACCAATCGCACAATTAAAGTTATCCGAGTATAAATAACATTTTTGTACACATCATTTAACTTGAGAATACGCATCTTTTTTTCGTTTCTTTTTAAAATAATTTACCGTTAGTACATGCGTTATAAAGCTTATACCGTAGTCTATTTAAATAGACCGAACAAAATCCACGTTTCATATCGATAAAACAACAATACAAACGTCCGTTAACATTCACGACATTTTGATATATACCTTATATAACCTTATATTGGTTTTACTTTTTGTTTTGTTATGGATAGCTTCCAAAAATCTCTGCGCTTTGAGTGTCTAAGACTTACGATTTATTTTACTTTTTTGCATTATATTTCTGTCGTTTTGATTTAACGGTACGTTTGTATAATGATCTTATATTTATCATATCACTTTATCGCTATCTGATCTGCTTGTCTTGCTTTTATTGTATTCCATTAGAGCTTTAAAATTAGCGGATTTTGCTAGACCACTATCAGACCACTTTACTCGCGTAAAGGATGTGTTATTAGGGTCCGCGTTGTCGTTGGTTGCTTTCGTTCAAGTGTTCACGTTAAGTTTTGTTTTCAAGAAAAAGCCATCGAGTAAAACACTACAATGCTGTGACAACTGCTGGAATAAAGGCATACTTAATCATATAATGAGTGATTAAAATAGACAAAATGCACACGTGTGCACTTGCGATTACAAGGATGCGCAACATATAAATACTATTTCATTTCCGTGTCTAAGTTTGCGAAAATCGCGAAATTGTCATGGGCATTGAACTCAATTTTACTTACCACATTCGTATCCTCGTTTTCGTTTTTTTAGTGAGAAAACATATTAAGGTAAGCTTTGTACTTGGTAGCTACTTATAGCGAGTATCTCTTATCATCACAATACAACTTCAGTGTTAACTTTGAGTAGCCACGCTTCAATTGTTAGTGTGATAAGGTAAACACAATGTGAGCATATTTTATTTCGTTATAAGCGTTTAAAGCACAATTGAATGCGTTCGCAATATGAGTAAGACATCTTTGAAAACATAAATTAATATATAAACAAATGTGACACGTTATACCTTATAATGATGTTCAGTTTTGTCTGGCGATATACTCGACATGGTGATGATCTTGTACATAGTAAACCATTTAGCAATTAATTTGCCCTTTAATATGTGTTGTATTATATTCTATAGATTTTTGTTTGTGTTACAATACTATTCGTTTAACGTTTATTTACACGCGGAAGGTGTGTGGTTGATTCTGTGTCATGTGTGAGGTGAGTGTTAGCGTAGGCTAGCAAATCAACATAAATTACGTTATCATTGAACTAGGATATTACATGCAATGATCAATGCTCAATATGATTTGTGGCCTGGTGTACATAATGAATCGATGTGACACAGAGACCAAAAGAAAGGAAATGCACGTTCGATTGAAGTAAATATACTAATTGAAATGTTTTGTAAATGTAACGTTGTATCAATATTATTTGAATTAACAGTTAATTCAGTCAATATATGCTTTAAAGCTAATATTTTGATATGTATTCGTTGATACAATGTGGAATAAATTATTGAAGACGAAGCATTACTTGAACATATATTTAGTTGCTACGTCATCTTGATTCAATGTTATTTAAACAAAAATCATACTTCGTTTACTATATTGAAATTGGATGAAGGTATACAATACCTCAAGTACATATGTAGATTATAAGGTGCATCATTTACAGAAAAATAGGAATAAGTGTTGACAAAATTAAACGGTTGAATAAAATGTTGATCATTGTAGTTCCCCACAATGGTCGGATATTAGACAGACTAATAACAAGCATATGCTATGATATAAAATCCAAATGTTTCGTGTATTGGACTATGAACCTGTGCTAAACCAATCATTCTCACATATTCTTATATCAACTTATCTTAGGTTATATCGTGTAAGGAATGTGGAACATACGTGTTATATCGACAACATAAAACTCTCTGTATTTCGTATGGAATTTACGGATGATATTGGTGCATCACTTGGAAATGAAGAAACTCCAATTGATAAGTGTTCGAGCATTCGGTCAGACTTTCTATACGCGTAGTGATGGAACGGTGATTTCGGCCAGTCCGATCCGCTATTTTGTCCGTTTTTATGACTGTCTGTAGGGTCGGTATAATAACACACAACAGTTTTCTTGTTGAACAAACCACGTGTCGAATCTGTGTGATTGTTTATACAATACCATTATATGCGCAACACAGGCGTCAATAGGTCGCAGTTGGGCACACATATTCAACACTCTGTATAGTGAGCAATTTGAATCACGCAATTTAAAAGGTCGGTATACAATCTTAAGTTCCAACTGGTTTCACAAAAAGTGACTTTAGATTCGAACATCTTTCAGGCGCTTCCGTGTGTCCGTCGTCAAAACGTTGAACCATAACACTAGATCATATCATTTATTAAAAGGAAATAATGATACGTTTATGATTTTGGTGTTGTTATAAATGACAATATGAGGAACATGCCAGCTTTGCTTTGTCGTCAATAGACCACGGTTACGTCACTGTTAATAAAAACAACACATCCTAACATTATTATATTATTAAAAGCAATCAAGTATAATGATAATCACACAACGGCTTTATGCACAGTGGAATGAAGCTTTGCAATGTTGGTCTGTCTTTCAATTCCTCCATTATTCATATGTTCATAAATTTCAGACTGAAATAACTCGAAATGTTATAAGATGGGATCAAGAAACTTGATATTCGGAAAATTGATAATATATTCTTCGTGATCATTTATTCTAAAACGATGACCTGCCTCGTGGTTTTGTGTGCTTTAAATAAAAAAAATATACATGACGCTTAATACAACAATAATCGATCTTTTTTCAAGAACATATGATATAATGATGGATTTTGTATACAAACGATTAACAATGTGAGCTTAATACCAAGTATGTTTCCAACAGAGTTTAAATGTGTGGTGAAAGGTTAAACATCTTAACACTGCTGTTAAAAATTGACATTGCTTTTTCTGTCCACGTGTAAATCACATGCGAAAGATGATAATTTGACACGATTAAACATTTTCTGACAAATCAACATTCCTGTTTGTGGTCATGATACTCCGTTAAACTGAACTCTCTTTTATTGAATAAATATTTCAGCTTAGTATGTGTTGTATTAATTAACAGTCATTTGAGAAAAACGAAACTAAGATCTATTTGGTTTCTAAGTGTATTAAGGTATGGGTAATAATTGACATTTAATGCAACACGTATGTAAATTACTCAACTAAGCTCATATTGCATATTTTTCGAAGACCCATGACACTAATATTGATTTTTAAGAAAGACTTAGACACGTATTTGTTTTACGTCAACAATTGATTGGAAGTCTGTGTCTAGTCTGAAAGAGATGATGTGAAACATCAATTGGCATTACTGTTTCTAAATACATCAGTCTCAAGCGTTTTCTCTTGGCGGCGGAACGTTTCTTAATGTGAATGTTATTATAATTCATATTAATTTATGCATGAAATTCCAATTAGAAATGTTACTAACGAAATCAATCCAAACACAATCCACGATAGACAGCACTTTTTAAATCGACAATATAGATCGATCAGATATCAGCATTTTAGAATTATGTATACATGGAACACATCACATACTACAATAGGTACCATAGGTACTTGCACATCTTTTGCATCAAGCATACGTATGCAATCCTAATCGACTGTTGTATGATGCTGATTGATATCAAACATTTACACTATCAAGCGACACTTCATACGAGTGTTTATAATACACATAAAATAATTGTGAACGTATGGTTGCTTTGCTTGATTTAGTTGATCTTACTGGTGTTACTAACTCACACTCACAGATTGACGATGGAACACACAGTTCAGAAGACCCTTCCGCAACATATATAATAGACACTTACAACATTCGCAGTTAATTAGTCACTTTCCGGGACAATTATTCAACATTTGACAGTTATTAACATGTAAATAATTCATTGTATTGTAAAATATTTCATAACACTAGAAAATGGTAATACAGAACGCCCGAAATGTTTAATATTTTGAACCGGCTCTTTTTACGACTATTGCTCAGTTGTTCAAGATAAATACGTTGTTTTATGTTAATGTAGCAAAGTACTTTATATGTTGCTTAAGCATTATGTATGGGATGGCAAGCAATGCGTATCTAACCTTTTTTAGCAATATTTTAATTATCAGTCTATAATACCGCTTACTGATTTTTACAAGAAATATAGCGCTTGGCAATTTGAATTCAGATAAATGATAGTTTTGTTTTAACAGTAATATCACTCGCTTTGGATGATTGCATTGAAATGAAAGAGTGAATGGCTGTGACAGTAGTTTAATTTACAAACACAGAAGGACTAATGTTGTCTGAAAAAGCTACTTTTAACTTGTTGTATGTTTAATATAAAGATTTTGATCTTCGGTGTATGCTGTGTTCGGAAAGAATACCATATCATTGACAACTAGTTCAAAGTTTGCGATTCATTTTCGAAATCAGACAATTATGACATACGCGATTTATTGCGAGCTCTTAAGAACTGACCGGACATATGAAAGGCGATTATATATTTGATTAACATTTTTTTATGTACAATCGCAAAACAGAAGTAGCTCTCTATGGACGGGTTTATCCGCCAGTTCTCGTATTATGCTTTATGGCATTGTATTTCATGCAATTCATTTTCCATGTTGCTATTTATAATTGCATTTTGCTTTATGACATTGTATATCATGCAATTCATTTTCCATGTCGCCATTTATAATTTCATTTTTCTATTTATGATATTAATTGAAATGATACGTTTGAGTGACAGTTTTTATAATGAATCCATGGGTCTTAATGACATGTGTATACTCCTTTGTTATAATTTATAAAGTAAAATGTAATGTAAATTCTCTCTGTACTTTACGTGTTGAAATGTTACAATAGAATTAGTACTTTAAATTTCATTTTGCAAAAGTCATAGGAAAGAAAACACGGGACGAGTTTTTTTCCATCAGTTCTTCAATATGGCTTGCATAGTTCGTTATAATGTTTACTCGATGTATGTTAATCCTATTTTCTTGCCAGTACATGACGTATGCATCATTTCTGTTTGTTTATG